>CAJNIZ010040224.1:53643-81619 GCA_905231905.1 Symbiodinium pilosum | reverse complement strand
GCATCAGCAGCATCAGGGCCTTTCTCTTCCTCTCCAAGCAAGCCCCATCACAGGCATAAAAGCAGCAAAACAAGCCTCGGCATGAGCCCTAGGGATCCGTGCTTCCCTTGAAGCCCTAGATGCCCTTTCAGGTGTTCGTGAATGGCTTATTTTCGTGGCAAGCCCTATCCCAAGCTCCGGGTTCTACATGACACCCTGCCACCCTGCGTAGTACAGGGCCTGTACCCCGCGTCGGCAATCCTGGTCGAAACCTCAATCCCTCCGTAATCTTAAGCCCGAGCCCCAAGTCCTATCTCAATGCGCAACCTTAGGGCCTACACCTACACCCCACTACTACCCTTGCTTACGTAATCCTGGTCTCGTGGAGCCTGGAGGATTTGAGCTTGGCCGGGAGCAACCCAGTCTTTGGTGATGTTGGCGCCCCTGGCAGCAGCGTTGCGGAGTCAGCCAGGAATAGCCCTCTGCGCGAAATCCCTTACCCAAGCCTCTGCAAGCAGTTGCAACATGTGTATACATATACAAAATATATGTATTTTCACTTATTTATTTCAACCCCTTCAATTCATTCTGATAACTTTCCTGAAGTGGTACCTTACTGCATCCTTGCATAGTATGACAAGACTCTGGTGTCAGGCATGGCTACCATCGCTCGGAAGAGTTTTGGTTGGCTTTTGGCGTCAACTGAGAGTCAAATGAGCTATAGTCTAAACTCCTAGTATCCCCCTTCATAACTCTATAATAGTCCCCGACATAACCCCAGTTCAGGAGTTTAGACTATAGTTCAAATGAGTCAGCTATGCCTGGAGAAGAGGAGCTTGCCATCCTCCAGGGCATTGAAGGTCAGCTCAGCCTGTTCGCAACTTCCAAGCTCGTGTTTCTGGGTGGGACGTGGGAGTTTTCGAGAATAGGAGCCGTAGTCCTGTAAACGGGAAGTCCCCTAAGGTTGGGGAACACCCATTTGGAAAGCAAATTCAGGGTTTAGGGTTTAGGGTTTAGGGTCTAGGGTTTAGGGTTTGGGGCTTGGCCCGTCCCTGCTTCCCCTCTGAGCGATGACTTTCGAAAATCCGCATCGACCGAATCCATTGCAAAATTCATCAACAGCAAAGTAGCTTCTTTCTACCCACCTGAGGTTCCTACGGAATGGAGGATAAATCCCTCTCGTCGTCCCCCCAATACTAATCACTAATCCCATTCCACAGTCTTTGATTCTCTACTAGAGTCCCCCTTAAGTAGATAGAATATGGCTTTGGGTGTATTATCATAAGATCCCCATATATACTCCATATTCTATCTACTTAAGGGGGACTATACCCTAAACCCTAAACCCTATATTCTATCTACTTAAGCGGGTCTATAACCACACAGAAACTCTAGAGTCCCAAGCCAGGATGTGGTTTTTTGACAATCCACTCGTGCAAGCAGCAATAGCCATTAGAATACTCAGAAATGTGGTTTAGGGCCTATAGGGCTTGTAATGGTAGACAGTAACAATGACAGATAACAACAACAATGAGCATATAAGTTCTGATACTTATCACCAATAGTCATATCGTGGACTCCACTGCCCCCCCCCCCTTATCTATCCGCCCTCTTACTTCCCCCTTATGAAGGTTCGGTGAGGATACACAGGGCTAATCAAAGAAAGAAATAAGGAAGCTTGGGAAGAGTGGCTAGCAGAACTTAAATCCAAAACCCTGAACCCTAAACCGTGAATCCTGAACCCTAAACCCTAAATCACAAACCCTAAACCCATAAGCACAGCGCCAGCCTGGAAGTAGCCCCGGCTGTGATTCTCGGCCTCAGGCTGGAAAATCAGGGCTGCTCCAAAAAAAGTGAGGTAGTCGCCAGGGTTTAGGCTGTGGGTAGTTTTCCCTTTTCAAACATAAGGGAAACCCAACATAGACCCTGATATACTCATCCGCCTATCTACCCTATATATCCGTATAGAAAGCCCCTATGTTCCCTGTAAAAAGATCCCTACTGTTAGGAAACGCCCAGGTAGCCCCTATAGGATTGCACCCTGCAGGCCAAGATTCGGTACCCGCCCGACAAGCTACTTACTGCAGAAGCCAGAATTGCAAGCAAAAAAAGATGGAGAAGACGCCAAACCATTTGCTTTAGGGTTTGGGGTTTAGGGGTTTAAAGGCTTAGGACGTAGGGTTTAGGGGTTTTGAGGCTTAGGGTTTACGGGTTCCACCGTTACACCTTGTGAGACGAAAGCATCCTTTCATATAACTTGGAAGTCCAACATGCCAAGATGATGCACAGGCGGTAGAGAAGCTTTTCTTGTTGCAACGCCCAGAGTTTTCTTCCGTGGACCTGTGTACCAGTGAACACACCTACATGTGGGGATTTCCAAAATTAGAGGTCCCCTCCTGAGGTTAGTTTAGGCTGTAGGTTTTAGGTCTATGGTTAAGGGCTTAAGGAGTTCCAAAATTAGAGGTCCCCTTCTGGGGTTTAGGGTTTAGTTTGTAGGTCCTTGTAATCAGGGCTAGAATATATTGGGGTACTGCAGGGCAGCCCCAAAATTTTGGAGGGATTTATGTACCCTATTCGAAATACACTCCACACCGATCGTCATGCAAACGCTTCGCGGAATCCTCGGCGAGACTGCAGGTCCAGCGACTTCCACTGCTATAATAACACTTGTTACTGATGTACATAATACCTATCCGGGGGTATCCAAGAATTGCGGCTCCTCATAGTAAGGATTAACAAATCCTGGTGTCTATATTGGGTCTCCCCCTGTATAATGTTTATGGAAACGTCCACGTAATATATTAGTTAGGAGGACCCCCCACCCTGTAATAGTGGCATAATAGGAATATCACCCTTATCAATATAAACTTATTATCCATAATAGTCACTATTACAGGGTGGGGGGTCCACCTAATACATTAGTGCTGTTGCCGAGTCCTTCCTGTTCTGGTCAGAGATGCTCTCAGGGCGGGGCCAAAGCCGCGACCAAACCCCCACCGCTCTTGGCAGTGTAAACCCTCGGCACGGTTTAGGGTTTAGGATTTAGGGTTGAGGGTTGGGGTTGAGGATTCAGGATTGGGGTTTAGAGTGTAGGGCTTTGGATTCCCAAGCCGATGGGAATATGCCAAAAGATCTCCTCATGATGTCGCAACTTGTTTTGAAAAAAGAATGTGAGGATTGTCCATGAACAGAATGTGAGGGCTTTCCTTGACCTCCCTGCTAGGAATAAGAACTACCAGGTTGACTAAAAACAGTTGGATCTTGTAAATTGCTCGGCGCACGGGTTCCTCTTTGAGGCAGCTGATGCACACTTGGCATGGCGCACCTCTCATCACAAAGGATCATAGACTTCAGCAGGAACCACCACTCAACCACGCAATGCCAAATAAGGTGCAGAAAAGCTATCTACATTTCATTGGCGTATGATCCAGGCAGAGCGTTGCCATGAGGATGACAAGCAAAAGCATGCAAAGCTGGGGTACAGGCTTCGCACCGTGGAAGGTGTCAGGAGATTGGTCCGTTGACCTGGCTGTCTGAGGCATTAACAGAAGCAATACCAATACTTGTCCTGATCATGGTATTAAGAGGACTAGTAACCATGCTGGTAATAACCTTGTAATAGTCAACCATAACAATATTAACAAGTGAGGCTGCTGACAGCCACTGGAGGTTTATCGGGGTAGAGAGGATGTTCGCGAGCAAATGACTGATATCTTCAGAAGTATGTTTAACTTCATGCTCCTGGGTGAAGCAGGCCACTGTGGCTTGATGAAGGCGCTCCACGATGCCATCACAGCCTCAGCAGGCAAAGTTACTCCATTAGACCCAGCTGCTTCCTTGATTGCAGCGCATTGTCGGAAACTTGAGCAGCCAGAAGTGGTGCTCAGCAAATTGGTACTCACCCCGGGCAATAGCAGCCGAATTGCGGATTCCGAGAAGGTGTGCTCCTGGATCTGCACAGCTTTCCGGCTGAAACAGGAGAAGACCTGAGTTCAGAACTCGGATCGCAGGGGATGTAAACAAAGTGTATCTATTGGGAGTTGACCTGGATATGTCCACAGGGTCTCAAAGTTCAAAGCAATGAAGGTAGACTTGGGTAAGAGCTCAACCTATGTTCCCCCCTTAAGTAGATAGAATATGGCTTTGGGCATATGTGAATATGTAAAATCAGAAACTACGGGTTCAGGGTTTAGGCTTTAGCTTCGTCGCTAGTTAAACTAAACAAGACTATAGTCTTCTTAACCGTACAGAGATGTACAATATACTGTCCGTTTTTGCCTACATGGGCTACAGTATATGATAATAAGATCCCCATATACCCCAAATTCTATCTACTTAAGTGGGGGACTATAGCGTATTAGAGCTTGGGAAGCTGCAAAGTTGCAACCGGCCTCATTCTTAGATTTAAGGTTTAGGGTTTTGGGACATAAATGCGTGTCAGCATGCTTCTACTTTGAGAGGTCCCGCAACACCAAAAGGTCTATCATGTCATTAGGCGTCTCTTTTTTGGGCAGTGAATTGTAGAACAAACCAGCCAAGTATGGAGAGACTATTAGAGGAGGATTCTGGACCCTTCCTCTCATCCGTCTTCCGCTGAAAACACTGACGCCCAAAGAGCCAACACCAGTTCTAGATCTATGCCGGCCGCAAAACAGAGCAAAAGGGTCCAAGGACCCAACTAAGAGGGTTTTAGGGCCCAAATACCATAATTTTTGATGGTACCTAGGCCCTAAAACCCTACTATTTGGGTCCTGGCACCCTTAGGGACAGCAGAAAAGGGCAGCCGAGGAGAGGACCACCGGCATCTCTTCCCGCTCATGCAGGCTCAATGGCAGCAGAAAGTAGGAGACTCCTGAATAAGGTTTATCCGGCTGGTTGAAAACAGGCTACAGTTGGTTATCCTTGACGAACCCCGGTTTCAACGAAAACAAAAAATCAAGTCTTACCATATTGGGGGCGACAATATAAGTCACCAGATATGATTTCTGTTTGGGATACGTTGTGCTCAGTGGAAAAGGACGAGAGCAATTGGCATGCTCACACATGACCACGCCGCAAGATCGCAAGATAGCAATCCCTTGTTCAAAGCGCCAGCCGATCAGAATGCTTCTGTGAGGATAATCCCCCAGAGGGCTAGTGGTAGAGACCAGGCCCACCATGCAAGCATGTAGCCTTGCTCTACTGACTTCAGTTATCATTAGGTAGCGAAAGGTCTTCGGCTTAGTGGCGAGAGGTCTTTGGCTTAATGGCTTCCAAAAAATCCAAGGCCCCAAATTCCGTCAAGACGTATTCAAACCTTACTGAACATTGAAACGCCGCAAAGCCCGGCATTTTTGGAAGCTCCCTTTTAGAGGTCCAAGTACCCAAATAACAAGGCTTCAGGGTACCTGAAACCTCGAGGTTTGGGTACTTGGACGCTCAAGATGCAAGGACATTTTCAAGCTCAGCGCGCGGCCTAAGCCCTAATTGGGCTTGTATACCCCTGATCCCTCTAGGGTAATCTCTAGGGTAATCTCGAGACCCCAACCAAATCCTAATTCCTAAAACTTAAACCTTGATCCCTAAACCCTAAACCCTGATGCTCAGGGTTCAGGGACACACTCAGGCTCAGCGCACGGCCAGGCTTCAGCCAGCAGTCGGCAGACACCACAGCTCGGCAACGGGGGTGGCCAACCTCGGACCCCTCGGTTTATTACCATTACTTAGGGTCTGGGGTGTCATGTTTGTCATTTTTCTTGAAATTTTGAAAAGTTGAAATTTGAAAACTAAGGAAATTTGTGGACCCTAAGTAAGGGTTTAGGGTTCCCAAAGGGTCTATGTAGGAAAAGAGTATGCCTAGGGCCCAAAGTGGCTTCCATGTAGCTACATAGCCCTGAGATGCCCTAAGGGTCCAAGTGCCCAAGTAATGTGGCTTTAAGATACCTAAAACCCCCAATGTCTACGAAAATAATCAAGTTAAGGTACCTACATCCCCCCAATTGTTGCGTACTTGAACCCCTCAGGGTACGTTTCATGCCCACTTTGAAGTCGTGAGTCTACCAGCCCGAAAACGGTCTCTACCACCCCGGGTGTTTCTTGAAAAGCCCGGGGCTTGTGCTAACTTCTACACGTCATGTCAAAGGGAATCATATGGAAGGTATCGCCCACCCATGGGTATAGGACCAATTTATCCCCAAGGGTCCAACGATTTGCGTACAGTTTTAGATTTCAAGAACGAGAGCGATCCAGTTTTCGGGAAACATGTAACAAGCATTAGGTCCTTGGGACTTTTCAAGACTTAAAGATTTTCGGGACCCTGATGCTTATGTACTTATCCGGCACCTATACACGTCCATAGGCACCCTGTAATGCTGCCTACGTAACAGATCCTCAACATGTCTTGGCTCCCTGCCGCAGCTACGCTAAGCCTCTGTTGGTTTGAGGCTTCAACCTCAGGCTGAAACAGAAGCAAAGGCTAATCTACAGGCTCAGGGCTTATGGATGTTAGGGTTTAGGGATATTGCCCTCATAATGGAGATCTAGAATCAAACGGAAAAGAACATGGAGAAAGACATGGAAGCTGGGCTTGTACAGGGCTTTGTAAGGATAGTTACCTACATGGTAGTTTCTATAAATAGGGAGGACTCCCAAAAGGGTACCCCCTAATTTGGAAGAGCCCCCATACCTAGAAGGCCAAGGGAAGGCAGTAAATCTTCATAGGGATCCGAATTGTAACATGAACCCCACTATAGGGAAACGTATTAACTTTTTGAATTCGCAGCACATCCTGCATACCAGCACGATTTCGCACGACCTGGTCTTGGGCCACAGCTAGGACGAAGCCGGCAACAACGACGGGACCGAGCTTCAAGGATCGGAACCTCAGCCAGGGCCGAACTGCTGTGCACGGTATACGCATACTTGGAGGGTCAGGGGGACTTTGTAAGCATACTCATAGCCTCTATGAGCCATATAATACACCAAGTTCTAATCACTAAGTCTCCCCGCCCTACAAATAATATCATTCAACTGCCAGAGAACACAAAACTGTAATCTCAAGTCACGGGCACATACTTCAAAATATGGTACGGGCCAGAACCAAGTCTTCAGGCGCTCAGCCTGTTTTTAAGTAGAGGCAGGGCATACAGGGCATTGCTAGCGCCGCGGCTTAGAATGGTCAAATGCCTTAGCTCAAAGTCTCTTGCATGTTCATTTGCTTAGCAGCGGGATGACAACATGTGAAAACATGCCTTTGCTACTTCCTGCTTGTTCAACATCGCACGTCTTCTCCTGAGCAGGCTGCAATGGCCCCGATTTGGCACGATCCTGGGGCTGCGCCACCGTCAGGCAACCTAAGACGACAGTAGGGCATTCAGGTGGCAGACGACTGAGGATCAGCAAAGTCTGAACCCCACCTTTGCTTACGCATGTGATAATGTACTCACCGACCTTTCCACTGCTTGTCACGGCTGAGATCTTGCGCGGACTGACATGACCAAGCCATATCCTACGTTCTCACCCAGAAGCCATCTGAGACCGTCGCATTCTGTGGTTTCCTTAGTTTTGACAATTCCGCGCTCGTTGCATGCCACTGATTGCTCGAGATGCAAGGCGAGGGTCCTAGAGGTGCAACTCACCGAACGTCAGCAGAAACATCCCAAGTCAAAAGCTGGCTTGGCCTGAACCTGGACTGCTGCAAAGGAACTTAAACTGAGTTTCCATAACAAGGAAAATGCATGACTTATATTCTGGTAGCTTAAGTTAATCTCCTGACAGCAACCCAGGAACCTGGACTGCATTCCAAGTCTCTGAAACACTCAGCAGCCATCCTGAACGCAGGTTGCGGCAGGTTGGTTTGCGGGGTTGGCGCTCATCTGTCTCGTTTGCCGAGCGCAACTACTGATCAGGCAGAGTAAAATGCTTTCTCAGTTGGCCATGGAGCAGCATTTCATGTGCTTCCAGCTTTGGGCAGCTTGCGCAAGAGAACCGAGGAGGAGCGCTAGCACTTGCCAATACAAAAACTGCCTGAGCTGGGAAGAGCCATGCTCCCAGGCAGAACCGTAGGCATGCGAACCTGCAGCAGGTAGCATTTTCAAATTCAGGCCCTAGCCACGCTTGTAGGGGACCATCTGCTTTTGAAAGCCAATTCTGGGCAAAGAAGTGACCTCTTCTTGTGCATGTAGGCAAACTTTCGGGGAAACTGTACTTACATGCAGCACCGGATCTAACACCGTGTGGGAAGCTTCGGAGCCTTGTGCCACCCATCACTGCGCACCTTGCAGATGGTGCAGCGTTCGAACCTCAAGCAAACAAGTACAAAAACGCAAACCGCCTCCTTCGGGTTGGCAGACAAAAATCCACAAATGGAGGGCCACTAGCTTCGCGGCCGGCTTCCTAAGCTGAAATTGTTAGTGCTGTAAACCCAAACCCTGAAAGAAGGCGGCCATGGGAAGGTTTTCTATGAAGCACCATTCGACGTCAGGTCAGGTGAGGATATCACATTTTGACCAGTTACACAGCATGCAAAGTGAGCTGACTCTTACGAGCCGCTATCCACGCATGATTTTCCTCGTGCGCCTGTCCTGTTATCTCTTGTGGGCAGATTCTGCACCAAGGCTAGAAGGCGACATTGCGTTGCTGCATCTAAGGATGAGTTTCCATCCCAGTCCCTCAAGTCAAGAAAGTACTCCAACTGCCACGCATGGCGCAGCCTATAGTGAAATGCACCAGGCAAACTCCATGGCGGGTACAGAGCCAGCTGTCGAGGCCTTTGTCCAACCAACTCGTGCTCTGCAAGCACATGTACAGGAAACACAAACATGCCCTCCAACACCTCAGTGTCCAGAAGGGCCACCAATAGCACATCAAAATCATGCTCCTTGTATGCAATTCGGCCCAGTGCCCCTCCATGCTTGCTCAAATGTACCAGGTATCTTCCTCTATCTGGATGTTTACGCTTACGAGTTGCCTTCTCCTGCACATTCCATTTGAAGCTGCCTGTGCTTAGAACAGAGTCAACTGCTGATGAAGCTGGGAAGGATCTTGTCAACTTAAGCTCCACGAAGGTAAAAACCTTAGCCATTAAGCGGTGAGCCTGCTCTTCCATACGGTGGTTCATGCTGGTTTGTAGAGCAGCTTCAGCAAGGGTGACGTGAGGAAAGCTCTCTGGCCGCTCGTAGCACTGCACCAAAGTCCTGCTGATGTCGTGCGCTCGCCATGACAAATCCTTTTTCGAACCGAGCCGAACTTGCAAAGCTTTCTGCGTGATCAAGCTGCCTGGAACTGCCCATATGATGTCCAAATCCAGAGGTATGAGAAGCAGCAGCATCCCATCGTACCCACATGTCCTGTGAAACGAATATGTCTCTTTGCAACCTCTGGACGGACTAGAAGCTTTGAGCTGAAGGCTCAGACCAATGCCGGAATCTTTGGGCTGAAAAATGGCATCCACCCTGGAAGCACCTGGAACTGGAATGATTTCATACTCAGTGGATCGGTGGCTTCTACGAAATAAATCACCGAAACGTTCAAAAGACTCCAATTCTGCTTTGTTTGTATGAGCCCAGTGCGATGCCAATGCTCGAGCGCGGGCTGTGGCTGGACTCTCCTTAAACAGCTTCTCAGTTTGGGTCGGGAAGTTCAGGGACCTCTTCAGCCGAACTGGATCCGGGCACAGCCTCCGCAGTCGTTCGTCAAACGCAAGCGCAGCGTCCACTTCCGAGCTGAAGTAGCCGACCGAGTGTCTCTTCCCTGCTACGTGAACCTGGGCTCTGAACTTGCGGGCTCTCTTCTCCCGGGACACGCCCGTGAATTGGCTTGTGGCCAACCCATGCCATCGACAGGACAGGGCACGAACCAAATTGAGGCTTGAAGCGGATTCTGCCTTTGCCTTGGCTATAAGCATGGGCGCGTTTGCCTCTGGCAGTGCAGACTTGTACTGATGCTGGTGACAACCAGCATATTCAGCAGAAGAACCTGTTGCCGCGACTTTTGTTCTGCGACAAAAACAATGGCATGTCCTGATGTGGCGGCGTGATGTGGGTTCATGATTGCAATCTTGTTTGATGCTTCAGGACGGTTGGTCACGGACTAGTGTGCTGCAGGCTACTTTCCAACTGAGCAGCAAGCAAATGGCCACGGGACGGTGCTACAGCCAGAGGAGGAAACCTTGCACAACCCCACGCTGCTCCTTCATGGTGTGTGAGAGAGAGAGAGAGTGAGTGGGAAAGAGTTAGAGTTAGAGAGAGAGAGAGAGAGAAGCTACTTAAGGTGTCCGAAGAAATCCAAGATTTCCTGCATTGAAAACATGTCGCAGTGAATGAGCGCGTGGCCACCGCAAGAAGTCGCCGAAACACATGAAGAACATACCTGCCTGGCGCAGTGCATCTTGAAAGTCAAATCAAGGTGGACCATCCTAAAATCACTGCAAGTTGCATGTGCAAACTATCGTGCTGAAGCACACATCAGTAGCCGCCTTCATTACGGCAAGCTTGTACGCCTATTCGCGCTAATTTTAGGCTCTATATATACCATGGCAGCTACCTGGAAACCTCCTGTAAGGCCATCAGCATAAGCCCTCCTTACCCTCGGCATCCCTCGGCTGAGGCCAGCCTGCGTGGCTTTCTGGCAGCCCAGCTGCTCGCGAAGCTCCGGCGTCCACAAGTGGCCTGAAGAAGCTGCAGGGTGCTAAGCTTACTGCCAGAACGAAGCATGCCGTGACGATCCCTCCGATGCGCGCGAGGACATGCGAGGACACCCAGAAGCGGGAAGTCGTGTAAAATAAAAGAAAATCCACTGAGAGGGTATGCGCGGGCAGGCTTCGCGTCCAAGGAGCTTGTCTCTGACCAATTCCCACGCCAGCGGTCCTGACAAGATCTTTGACGCTGCGGCGACTCTGGGATTGTCTACAAGAGGCAGGCCATGACTTAAGGAAAGATAGTCCGCCCCGGCAAGACTTGAGCATCAGCTTTGACTCAACAGCCACTTTCATAGTTAGTAATTGCGTTAGCGGCATAGGATAGACTGAAGTTTCTCAAAACTAGGGGTCTTGAAAATCATGTTCGGGCAAATCGAAGGAACAACCAAATTTGCCCTTGTTTGGCAGTTAAACATCCTGGCCCGCCTTTGCGTGAGGATTTCGTATCTTGAGGAGGCGCAACCTGTCGCCACCTCACCGCGAAACGTGGCTGCACTCATAGCACAGAGAAAGGCATAAGAAGCCTGCTGACAAGGAATCTGTACACATTAGATTTTTGGGGGATCATCTGGGTAAAGCCCACCACAAAGCGCGAAATATCCCCAAGGAACAAGTGAAGGCTACGCAGGGATATGCGCATTCTGTCAGTGTGGGTCCCCTGCGACTGTCCAACACGTCGAATGCCTGAGACAGGAGTCCGAGCTTCCCGTGGCAAGAGCAAATTCAGCAGTCAAGCTGTTCAATCCATCATGGTGTCATAGAATGTCTGCTCACTTCGTGCACCCGCGCTCATTCTTGCTATGAAGGGCCAGTAGCTTTGAAGCTTGTAGCCTGTGTGTACAGGCAATAAGTCAAGCTGCTGCACATCCGTCTTCTGAAGACTTGTATTTTGTTGGTTGCTCACCAGAGCAATGGGCCTTTGCCGCCCCGCATGGCTCATGGGCAGCGCACAAATTCAATCCGGCTAAAGTGTCGTTTTGGGTTCAGAACGCAACTTAAATCTACAAGCCGTGATTACCGCGACTTGACTCACTACTCCTATACACTCTGTGGCCGTGGCGTCGATGAGGGAGTAGGCATGGTTGGGGACCAGCCCAGCAGAACGAATCTCCTGGCAAAACGACCCCGGCGTACTTGAAGTACATTTTTGATGTACAAGTCTATGTAGCTCTTGGCCAGCTGTCCCCCGCTGCGCAGCAAGCAGTTCTGCGAACTGCACAGCCCAGTAGAACAGAAAATGCTGCAGGATTCTTTGAGGCCTGCAATGCCGAGTACGACCCGCCTCAAGATCCCTGGCATTGCGCCCTCTACGATATATCTGCGTGCAAGGTTCAGCTGCCAGGCATCCGCCACAAAAAATCCGTTCAGGAACGAGCAAAAATCTGAGGCTTGGAGGGACGTCTAAAACCATCGTGATGAATCCAAATGGTAATGTCCCACCATTCCGACCAACCCGTCGCGTTCTGAAGATTTGACCCAAGCGGAAAAGTTGAAATTGATGCTGTCTCGCACGGAGCTCTTCTGTATAAAGTTCACAGGCCAGCATGCATGACGTTTGCGGCCTGCTCGCTCCGGGACTTGTTTGAGCTCGTGGAAACTGTCATGAGGAACTTGGCCTCATTGCTAATCCATTGCAGTGAACATCTAAAGCCATGATGCTGAGGCGGCCTTACTCTGTGACCAAAAGTATTTGTGAAGGACGAGGCGCTGCAGGTCCGCAGTAAGTCTCCATAACTCCACACTGGCTCTCAAGGGCTTGTGTTCCGAACGGATCCGAATAGAGGTGCGGTCAACAATGAAGAACGAACGCGCATGGCACGCATGACAACTGTAGCTTCAGCAAAATGATGCATTACAATCTCAGCTGCAAGAGCAAGATCAAATCGGGGACTAAAATGCTGCCAGAGAACATCCCTGGATGTGCACATCGTCGCCCACAGCATGTCGGCATCGAAATCCTGACTGGGAGCACGAGATTCAAGTCCGCGGAAAAACTAGAGGAAAACTGCCTGAAGATTAAGGATGTCTGGGTGAGTACTGGCCACTGCTAGCCTGTGCTGGTAACCACTGATGTGTTTTCCGCGTGTTTTCCTACGCGCACCCATACGCAAACAGGGTTCACATGAGGTAGTTGCAATGCACACTTTCTCCCAGGTCTTTATGAAATCATGCGTAGCACTTCCCTTGCCTCCTTGTCGAATTGGATGGCTTCGCAGGGCCAGCCCGTGAGGACCGTCAATGCTTCCTGCAAAATCTTATCCCGGGATAGAGTGATGGTAGGTAGCAGTACTCTCTCCCCAACAGACATGGAACCCTACATGTTCAAGGGGGCCCACGGTTCAGCTTCCATGTTAGCTCAGGAGAGCGTACTACCTGACTTGGCTGTTTCTGGCTCACGGAGTGGTAGCCTGCCCTGTATGAAAAGCACGCTTTGTCTGGATCCAAACTTGCGCAGCAAGCGTCTTCGAAAGGATGACAGGTTGGTTAACCGAACACACAGTAACATTCGGCAACAACAAAATGTCGGCAGCACATCGTTTGCAGGCTTTCAATATACTAGCAGAGGATTGCCCTCAACAGCCCCTTACCCATATTTCACCCGCACCTCAGCTTCTCCACCAGCAATCGCCTGCACAGGCATTAGCATCTTTTGCGGGCTGAGGGTTTCTAGACATACAGATCCTGCAGCTGCATCCTCTGGCACTTCACGTCAGCGCGTGCACGACTACTCTGCTTCAGACCTCTGAATTCGACAAGTCTCCAAACCAGGATTCGAAGAATGATCGAACGCAAGTATGCCTTGATTAGAGTTTAGAAGCTACAAGCACATGCAGAGCCGGGAACCTCATAGGAGCCGCAAGCTTTTGCGAAGCCCTTCTCGATGATGCTGGCCCAAAGCTGACCTGCTAATCCGTTAGCAGACTTGCTGTATGAGCTTTACAGCAAGCCCACAGTTCAGTGCTGGTGGAGGCTTTAGGGCTCAGGGTGATAGATGGCATCTACTTTTGCTATGCCTGCTGATGTACCTGCAATTATTTTCCCAGGAGTGTAAACGCCTGAGCGCTGAGAAAGTGATTGGTGGGTGTACTGTCCACAGCGCAGCACAGAACTGCAATTGCACGAGTCATAGATCAAAAGCCCTGACACGTGCAGTTACTTGATAGTTTGTGAAACAAACTCGGCGGGCTCGCATCAGTCTGGATTTTCCGTGGCAAATTACCCAGCTTCAGGTATCCCGGGAAAAGTGTTTCCAATTTGGGTGATGGCTAACGCCAGGCTCAGAATCTTGCAAACATGCTCAAGAAAGGACATGGGCCATAGTCTAAACTCCTAGTATCCCCCTTAACAAGCCCTATCGTAGTAGTCTATATAGTCCCCTATATAATCCCGGTTTACGACTAAGGCTCACATGAGGGCTAAGTCAACATGCCCTGGGCGTCAGACACTTGCGGGTCGCGCAGTATGCCAGCTGCGTGTACCTGGCAAAGCCCATGGCTGTCTCCAGTACAATTATGACAATGACTTGAGACGACAGAACTCGGGAAGCTGGGACGTGATCCTAGCCACTTTGATTGCTACTGGTGTTGGGTTGTACTTGAAGCGCTGGTAGAAGGGCGTGTGCTTGCTTTTGCCAGTGTTTCTGATGCAGCTGATTTGGAAAGCTGTCTGCTGCGTAAGTCGTAGGCGTCATCTGAGTGGCACACTCTTTGACGTGAGTCTGCTGACAGTGCTATCAGGCAGGTGCTACTTCGCTTGAAGGGCACGTCCCTATGCCATTGCCGATGCAGGGGAGCCGATCGTCCACAATGACCTACGCAGACCATGTGCATCACAAATATCTACCAAATTCTGGTTACCAAAACTATCAACAGAACACTTTGAAAAAATACATGTCACCTGAAACGCTGAAACTGTGACTCACTGCGTTAGAATTTCTGGTCTCCACCTGGCAGGTTCGACGTACCCCGGCATGGCAAATGTGCCACCGAGGCACGTCCCGCCATCGGCCGCCAAGCCAGAATCTCACAAGGTAAGCCTCCGAGCAGCAGCTTCTAAGCTCAAAATGTCAGCGCATAGATCTCACCCCACAAATGAGGCTTACAAGCCCCGTTTAGATGCTTCAACGAACAGGCAAACACTGTTGATCTCTTCCTTACCTTAGTGATGAGGCCAGGGTTGGGAAAGCCGCGTGCAGCTGCAGCAGTCTTAGCACCGGACCCCAGCCGGACTGAACCGACGCTGATCGGGAAGCAACCTGCGAAAGCAGCTGAAGGAAACACACTGTCCACAGCAATTGTTTGGCATGCCTCCTTGAAGGGTAAGCGGGACTTCATGGGTAGGTCAGTAAGGGGGGGTAAGTAGGGCTGTTATGGGGGTATGGTCTTGCAGGCAGACATTGTCGACTTCAGGTTGTGGAGCTTGCAGTTCCAGGGCTTGGGCTACAGTGCGTTCATTAAGCTCTATAGGTGATAGACCTTCAGGATTGATGATGGGATGCGAGTCTGCGTGGTCTCCTCTTGCATGCCTGCAAGGCGCGAAGCCTTTGGCATAAGATTCAACGCCAGAGCTGGGCCGACCCTTCCAGAGCTCACTGCCACATCCCTTGACAATGCGGAACCAGGCCATAAGAAAGTGCGCACACGCATACATTCAGCCTTTGAATGCTAGCCTTGAAGCACTTCGGAGCCTGAATCTACTGATCTACTCTCAGCATCCCCCTTTGCAACGGCATTCTGGCCTTTGCACTAAGCGGCCTTCCTGGAACTCGGCCATGGCGGCCAAGGAGGACAGAAACCAGCAGTCTCCCAGCCTCGGGGCTGTTGCTCTACAAGGCTAGGGTTTAGGGTTTAGGATTTAGGGTTTAGGGCTATAGACAACTGGATGTTTTTTTGTTTTACAACCCTGGATGTTTAGGGTTTAGGGTATATTAGTATAATATCACCCCCTATGATGAAGAATCGAATGGAGGGGAGCATGTCAAATGAAATGGAAACTGGCTAGCCGGCAGAGCTCCAGGAGTTTCAGAGCCTGAAGATTCTAGGTGGTAGACTGGGTTGCTGTTGAAGAACTTAATTCAAGTTACTATGTTGGGGAGACCTTTATAGATTGATAGGTAACAATACCCATTATGGTAACTTAAATTCAAGTTCCTTAACAGCAACCCAGTAGATGTTTGTGGCACGGACAGGAAACAGCAGCAATGTTGGCTCAATCCAAAGCACTTGAACTTAGCAAGTACGCTGACCTATGTTAAACTCCCACACCTGGCATGCCTGCAAAGGTACGCAGCATGTGCGATGCAACATTTGAGGCCAAGTGAGTTGAAAGGGTCTGCTTCAGACCTGGGCCCCCAAAAGAACCATTTAAATGACTCATTCTAGCCTTCTTACCTAGGCCCAGAGCCCGGTTCTCGCACGCGTGCGGTCGTGAAAGTAGGCCGTGTAAAAACCAAACCCTGAACCCTAGCCCAGCCAATTTAGGCATCGACAAAAATCCAGTCCTGAGCATGGGGATACCTGCCTAGCATCCCTCTTAACAACCCTATACCACTCCCCTTTCTAGTCCCCTATACAACCTACTGTAAGGAGTTTAGACTACAGCTCAAACGATATTGTTGGAAAGTCACTCACCCTGCTGCACGTCATCTGCGCTGGGCGTTCCCCGGAAGAGCTGCCAATCCTGGAAATTAGAACTGAGCCCTGCAGGCATAGATAAAGTTTAGGGTTGGGGCGTTGACCACATGAATCCGAACAGTTCTGGGCGGGGGGTTCAGGGTCCTCCTCCTCCACCTAGGTACATATGATTCGCAGGAAAAAGTTCAGGCTCCAGAAATTCTGTTTCACACGCTTTACGAGTTTGGCCTGGACAGTGACCCCTGATTCGCGAAACGTTCTATGCAGGGTCCTCTCGACGCCAAAGGACACGGTCGTCATGTGCCCCGATTTCATGCGGCCTTCACTGAGGTGCAGGGAAATGGCTGCCTGCTAGATTCCTACCTCTCATGTACTCCAGAGACTGTCAGGCAGGTCGGGCTGTCGGATTAGTCTCGTGTTGCAGCCCAAGAAGCTGTCCACTGCAACCGTTTAGAGGACGGACAGCATGTGATCTTTAAGCCATATATATTTATATCCCTTAAACGCAGTCCTGTTCTGGTGTAAGCTTGTCTGGAGTCAAGTTGAGCTTGGAGGGGGGCTGTAACCATGCAGGTTGCGCGCGCATAAACTGACTGACCACATACTTGCTCCCGCCTGCACCATTTGGTGACGCGCCCTTGGCCAGGAATGCTTCGAAAGAGCTACAAAAAATGCTTCTTCAGTGCTTCACCAAGGCTGTTGCAGAAGTATAATTATACTCCATAATAGTAGTCATAGTAAATCATAGTAATACGAATGAAACTTTACTTCATGGTATATTTATACTACTAATAGTAGCAGTAGCAATCATAGAACTACTAATGTAATATTGCTTTATTCTTACAAAAGCCACAGCCGGCCCTCCGAGGGCCGGGCCTTGTCTTGTCGGAGGAAAGGACTCATCACCTGGGTTGCCGTTGAGGAGCTTAAATTACTATAATGGGTGAATGTAGTAATTAATATGGTTCTCCGCTGTAGGAACCTAAAATGAGTTTCTATCGTGGGTGTATATGAAAGTTAATTTGGTTCCCCCATTCTAGTAACTTAGATAAGTTTCTATAAAGGGTAAATATAGTAACTAAGACGGTGCTCCCCATAATAATAAGTTAGGTTAAGTTCCTCAAGAGCAACCCAGTCACAGTAGCTTCGCTTGTCTCTCTGGTAAGCCGCGTGGATGGCTTGAAGCTCAGCAGTCCTCTCCGAAACACGTGAGTAGTGTGTTTTTGGTGGTTGAAATCAATGAGGTTTTAATTCCCTATACAAAAACCCCCAAAAAATATATTACCTTGCTCTAGATCTGGGAGCTATAGTACCCCCCAAAATAGATAAAACTCCTCACGTGGGGTTTAGGGTTTAGGGTAGTTTTGTAGGTGCGGTTCTGCATGGAGATTCTGGCAGAGTCGAGAGTTTTTGAAGTCCATTGCCCCGCAAGGCGAACATCTCGAAACCCAACGCCAAAGGTTGTCTTTGCACAAAACCTCTGGAGATCCTGCAAGACAGATTGCAGGTTGAAAGCCAGACTTGACATAGGGTCGTGTGAGGCAGAAGCCTAGGTTCCTCAGTAAGCCCTTACTAATGCGGATACCCTTCCTCCAAACCCCCCCAAAAGGGAAAATGGTACTACTGGGGTACCTAGGACTAAGCACATATCCTAACCAATCAGATGGCCGAAAAAAAGGTGAGGCAAAGGAAGGTGGGGGATAAGAAGTAAGCCTCAACATAGCAGGATATACGGGGATGGATTTACCGAAATTAGGAGTACCTTTAGAAGCTTCTATAGGCAGCATCTGGGGCCCATACGTTTAACCTTAGAACCGAAGAGCGGCGGATCTTTTTGGACAGCGCGCGCCGCTATCCTACATGGAGCCTCGGGCCAGTGCTTAGCTCCTGCCTCAGCGTAGATGGGCATATTTAGGGATTAGGGTTTAGGGTAGATGGGTAACTACTGCAGTTTATTGCCATTATTTAGGGTTTGGCGTGTCATTTTGGTTTTAGGATTTTTAAACTAAGGAAATTTGGGTACCCTAATAAGTAATGGTAAGTTTATATGGTCTTGAGGGCTTAGGGTTTAGGGCTTTGGAAAATCATGTCGGTCAACACCGTATGAGCTGCAGTCAATATTCTACATAATCTAATGGACATTGTTCCTTATTAGAGATTATATTAGGGACTACACACCCTATGTCCACTTTTAAGAGTCCCTGAAGAACTGCATAGGGTCAAAGTTGTGGGGATTCGGGTCAGGAATTTGGAGTTAGTCGATTGCAAGGTTTCAAAGGTTCTCTAGCTCTCAAGTCCAAGTACCCAAAGCTTGGGGCTTTAGATACCTTAAGGCCTTATTGTTTGGGTACTTGGATGCTTAGGTCGGGCTTTAGGATCTCATCTGTGATGTGTAGCAAAGCTTTCTGGTCCGGTTCCTCAGTACATGCAGTCACGTCCTATATAGGTCCCAAACGGGAAAAAGGACTCAACAATGATCCAGCTGCATGCCTCCCCTCTGTAATGGCTTTCCTGGGTGTGCCGGCGGAGTGACCTGAGTTTCTTGTGGTTTAAGTTTTGCTTTTGTGGGACCTTTTCTCCAAGGCTCATGTCCCCAGAAATGCTTTAGAGCACGGTCCTGAAAGCACTATGGTTTACGGGTTTAGAGTTTGGGTCAAACAAAGAGAAGGCAAGATCCTACGCTGATCCCTTCCGGAGTTTAAGATCATGCCATGAAGAACTTGTCGGGCTGAAGCGTTCAAGAGGCCTCATAGTATCGTATTCAGGGTATGGTAGAGGTTTCAAGGAATGTCTAGGCTCAAATCTCAACCCCAAGTCTATAACCTCTACCTACTTTGGGACGTTAATTAAAAGTCTATGAACAGAAATTACTTTGGGCCTCTCAATCCCTTAATTTTAGGAACCCTAATCTCTAAACCCCACAGCCTCCCATGTTACATCCAACACCTGTCCAGCGGCCACGCAGCCGCAAAGGTCTGCCGGAGGCCCTCCCCTTGAGGCTGGGATCTCACCTGGCAGTTGCTTAGGATTTAGGATTTAAGGTTTAGGATTTGGGATTCAGGGTGTATGGTTTCAGAAGTTATTTGGGGATTCTGGTATAGAAGGATTAGGAGATAGATTAAGGAAGCTGAGGACTGACCATGTTGATCCCAAGAGT
Organism: Symbiodinium pilosum; assembly: GCA_905231905.1. NCBI lineage: Eukaryota > Dinophyceae > Suessiales > Symbiodiniaceae > Symbiodinium > Symbiodinium pilosum. Next base: position 62,175 of record CAJNIZ010040224.1, on the reverse strand, counting down.
CCCAACACACACGCTGGCAGGGCCTAAGCTCCAGGACAACCCTGCCACCCTTACTCAAAAGTACAACTTCCTGGTGGGCAGCAGGGAACGGAGCAATGGACTCAGGGCTTAGGGTCAATTACCTCAATTCCCCTACATGTTGCCAATGTTTTCCTTGCTTCATTCTAAGCACCAGTCAGTCAGCGCAACACCGTACACCCTAAACCCTCTAAACCCTCTAAACCCTAAACCCTCTAAACCCTAAACCCGAAGCCTCTTTGGATGGTTCCCGTGGCGGACTGCAGGTGGGCGTCGAAGGCTGCCATCTCTGCCAGCAGCCCCGTCCTTGGCTCAGGTCATTAATTGTAATTGTATATGGAAATTTCCCTAAACTAAGGGTCCCCTCCTTGGGGCTCCCTGTACTAAGGATTATAGTGTGTTGAGGTCCCCATTAAGACACCATATGGGCCTCACGGAACTCACTGCGCTACTTCTATTGCAGCCCCACAGCCTTATAAGTTATAAGGGCTTTGCACTTTACACAGGTTGCTTAAGGATTCCAGGCACATGCTCCGTGTCTCAGCGCTGGTTGCGGTGTAGAACCCAGAGCCCAGATCCTGACAGCAGTGTACGGGGTGGGTCAGGCTTTGCTAACTCTACACTCCTGACGTGGAATAGGCGCCTCTACCCGGAAGACTAGTGACAAAGCGGTGTTGGAAGTGGGCGAGTACTTTAAGAGGAGTGGTGCAATTTGGGGCTAGCTAACTTGTTTTGCAAAGTGTTGTAGCGATGTGGTGCTGGCAGCAACTTGTGCATCGCGATCTGCTTGAAGTGACCACCTCCAACACTGGCATTGCCCTCTGTCTGACAGACCGGCATTTCTCTGTGCATGGACTCCCGAAAGCAAAGCTCTGCTAGCTCCTTGCATCGAGTTTATATAGCTATGCTCTGCCTGAAGCACACGACATTCACCTGATTCACCTACAAGTCCTAAACAAGGCGCATGACCCAGAACCAACCCAGCAGTACAAAACGCACATGGTAAGGAGGCACTGAATAGTAATGGAGACTGTCCAAGAAAGCAACCTGCCCCCGTACAATGTATAGTCCCCCCGAAGTAGATAGAACACGGGGTAGATGGGGATCTTCTTATAGTTTTGGGCAACTCCATATTCTATCTACTCAGGGGGGGCTGTAGCTGCTTGGTGCGTGGTCCCTAAGCCGCAAACCCTACACCCTAAGCCCTAAACTCGAAACCATACTGTAAGCCCTAAACCGCTCCTTCGCAAACATGCAGCGGATGGTACTTGGAGTCACATGATGTGCTATCCACGTCTTCCTGAGCGATGGTGCATGTGAGCTATAGTCTAAACTCCCATAATAACCCCTATAATACTCCCCCATACAATTCCTACCTAGCCCCCTTGAAGGGGTGTTTAGTGTGTAGCTCATGTGGCATACAAATGCTTTCTTGCCCCTGCCAAAGGTTTTGAGAAACTCCCGTCAAAGGACTTCCTAAAGTCCTGGACTTTTATGAGGCAGCCCTAAGGGAAATCATATACTTACCCAAGACCTGTACTATAATTGCTCTTGCCCTAGAGCCAGGTATCTAATTATTGGGTACTTGGACCCCGAAACCCTAAACCCTAACCCCCTGAACCTTAAACCCTAAACCCTAATTATTGGGTACGTGGACCCTCTGGGCAGCTTCTTGGCATCTACGTGCCAGAAATCTGGGTTACTGTTAACAAACTTGATTTAAGTTGCTATATTGGGGAGACCCTATTATTTACTATATATATATATATACCCATTATGAAAATTTAGTTTAAGTTCCTTAACAGCAACCCAGATCCCTATATAACCCATTATACTATGGTAGTTTCCATTTTCTTTTCCATTATCCCCATATAACCGCAATACCCTATAATCCCGATATAACCCATATATAATCCCTATAGTCCATATAGCTTCCATTTTCTTTTCCGTTATCCCTATATTCCCTATTGTAATCCCCATTAAGGGGCCCTAGGTGACCCCGCAGGCTCCTATGCACTGGCTGCTTGACATGATTTAGCTATCGTCTTAACTCTTAGTATCCCTCTTAGTAATCCCTATGATACTCCACTTTATATGTATATATATATATACATTTATATATAACACCCTTTCAGGAGTTTAGAGTATAGCTAATTTGGGAAAGGGGTTTGCGTTCATATGCGCCATGCAGCGAAGTACCCAGAAGTTCTGGCTGCAAGTGCTAAATGCGAACTTCAAAGTGACATTTAACATTGTCTTTCCAAAGGGCAGCAGTCCAAACGACACCAGCAAATATTGGGAACGACTGACTACTGTAGTGGCCCCAGCAGAAAATTAACATAATCCAGCCAGAAAACTCGTTGAGCGGCAGCCAGCAGTTGTTCGGGTGCGATGCCTCCCAGGTAGACTATAGCTTGAGATCTCTTCCTGAGTGTGGGGAATTCCACACTTGACCACCCCAAGATTATTTGACGCAACTGCGGCAAACCTTGGCAACCCTACTTCGCTTTTGGGCTGCTTGGGAACCAAACCTTGACCCGTGAAACCTCACCCAAGACACCAAACCCCACACGATGAACCCCGAACTTGAAGCCCAACACAGAAGCCCTAGATTCAAGAATGAGTTAGAATAATTTCAATTCCCGATTTCAGGCAATTTTGGTACAACTCCAAAAAAACACCATTTAGGGTGAGGTCGGGTGAGGTCGCTATAAATTGCCCAAAGCGTATGATTCTGACTTGGCCAACTCACACAACCCAGGTCCTCCGTGCAGCACTTGGCATCCATGGCGAAATGGTCCTGCATCAAGTGTTGCGAGAACAATGGCAGGAATGGCCTCAGTGGTGAAACCCTTGCTGATCCAACTGCAATTCTATTCCTTACTAGCGGCTTTCTCAGAGAAACTTTCTAAAAATGTGGTGCATCCCTGAAAGTATTCGGACTGCTCTTATGATATTATGACATATATCTACATATATATATATATATATGAACATATACATATATATGAATATATACATATATATATATACGTGCGCTCTCAGCCTATGTTTGTCGGTGACGGTGTCCTCATCGCGGTCAAAGATAGTTACGGAGGTCACCTGCCGATCAAAAGTCAGCTGCCAAAGGTAGAAGCCGTAGGAGACATCTTCCACCTCGAAGGGAATTCTGACCATTAGGGGCTTAGGGTCTAGGGTATAGGGTTTGGGGGCAGCTGCTCAAAATAATTACATGCCCCCAAACTGCCCATAAAGTCAGTTTCCTTTTTGGTTAGGTTCCCCCTGTGTCCGTGTGCCTAAGAAAATTGAGAAGTGGAGAGCTTTGCATCAAGTGTTGCACGACCATCCGGCTGGCCCTTGTGGGGAATTTCGTGGCAAACCTTTATGAGCTACGATATCTCCTATCAACAATTCCTGGTTTCCCAGGGCCCCCCCAAAGTCTTCCTGGTGGTGAGTTTGCAATAAGGGACTATACTCTCCGTCTAATACCTATATATAGTATATTAGCCCCTAGTAAGTAGCCCTGATACAGTCACTTCTGACCCCTCCGGCCCGGATCTTCTTCAAAGGCTGCCTCTCCTCATGCTCAGCGATCAGGCGTACGAGATCCATGGACCTGTAAAGTGGACTTAGGGAATAAAAGTTGAGGCCACATGACATATCTGGAGGATTGCAGCTGAAAATTGAGAATTTGAGAAGGCTGGCAACTGGTGAATGACTGTGGACGAAAAAAGGCTACCATCAAGAGCTAAGAGGCATTGCGACTGCCGCACCTCGCGCGTAGGCCGGAAAGACCGGTTCTTGCCAAACATCGTAGGGCGTGAAGTGTGCGTCAGACGGGTCTCGTACCACCATCCCACTGTAGTCGAATGCGCCCCAATACAGCTCGGCCCGTTGCAAGCTGGCAAGGCGGTTCAGCAGGAGATTTGGCCGCACATATAAATCATCGTCAAATTTTAGCCAGAACTGGGCTGCAGTGTTGTGCGCTGCCCAGAGAAGAGCTGCAAGTCCCTTGCGCCCTATGGGGTACTCGTCCGTGGTCCCCGTTAAGAAGACCATGTCATCAAAAAAGTCGCGCTCGCGTCGCAGCAGCGCGTCAATCTGCGACAAGTCGTCGACCTCAGTACCAGCCAGAAAGAACCTGAGTTGAAATCACAAACCCCAGAAAAGTATCTCGCACTTCGTAACAGCCAAGGCAACGCCGCAAGATGAGAATGGAAATGCTTGAAACAAATCTAGAGACACCATACAAGATCTCCCTGGTGCTTAGGAGGGAATGGAGGAATGGATTATAGGGATTGTTATTGGGGATTATTTAAGGACTACTATAGCAAACGATGGAGACCTTCCTGAAAGGGTCTGGTCGCTTGTGACTGAGGCCATGCGCTTTAAGCAGTGGCAACCAGGTGTCTCGAAGCGCCATGCGCCTGCCAAAGTTCCTGGAGTAAAGTCAGGCTTGTCAAGTTCAACATTATATTATAGTATATCATAATATATTATAGCATATTACAGCATATTATAGAGTATAATATGGCATAATATATTGCCTTGAGATAGTCCACCACCAGAACTCTCTCTTCGGCTTAGAGCTTGGATATTGAGACCAAGAGTCTTCTTGGCAGAGTAGATGGCTACGAAGGCCTTGGCGCAGTCAGATTCTAGCGCATTGTGACCAAGTGGCCAGACGTTGGTACTCCTGCTGATGCTATAAGCTACCTAGAGTCGTGCAGGCTGCTACCATCCATGCCTTCTACTAGATGCTGGAATTGATTACTGCAAGCTTTGGAGACGAGCAGCCGGCTTTAAAACTCGCATGTCCGAAGCAGTAAGCAAGACAATCCCACATGATATAGTCCCCATTAAGGAAACTTTGTATATGAGAATTTTATTATGGTTTTGGGCTATTCCGTCCTCCATCTACTTAACTTGGACTATACCCCCCAATAAGCAAAAGCACCTCCCTGGACCTCAGGACAGGGGCGGAGGGCTTTACGAATGCGGGCGTTAGAAACATTGGGGGGGGATTCCCAACTTAGGGGATATAAGGGGTATATAGGTGTTGTTTACAGGGTTTAGGGGTACCTTTTTAAGGTTCCCCATAATGAGGATTGTAGCTTTTGGGGGTCTATGTTGGGTCCCCCCTGTTTAGGGAAACCATCACAAAAAATGGGCGGCAGTGGGGTGCAGACTACATAGCTGAACTGGCAATGAGGAGGTTGCAAGCATCATAGGGCTAGATTACCTGCGGGAATGAATGCAGTCCCATGTCTCAGCACTGCCTTCTATTCGGTACTTCTATTCAAGAACATATTTTCGTGGACAACCCCTTCTGTCGGAAACTCTAGGCCCTAAACCCTAAACCCAGCCAAGTGAAGTCAAGTCACAAGCGGGGGCGCCGGGTTTTTCAGCGCATGGCATGCCTGTGCGCGTGATCTCCTACAATCCCTCCGAGCACCCTGAAATGAGGGCGACAGATTGTCGGACAATGGGTGTTTAGGCCACACCTGGATCCCCCAAAGTATGTAGACTCATAACCTCGTGACAAATTTGGAGGGATTTGGGGCTCTCATTTTGTCTATTCGGGGGTCCAGGTGGAAGAGGTAGCTGGAGAGTCTTGATGCAGAAAGACTTCCTCAAGTTTGCAGTTGGTGTTTAGGGTATCCTCTTCGTCTGAGACCCTAAAGCCTAGATCCCAAACCCTAATGTTCCTCAGTGTTCCAGATTGTGAGTGATGATATATAGAGGTTGGTAGGGATGCTCTCTCAATACCATATAGCGGATTATCGGGCTACATAGGGTTTGTCAAAATTGTGGACCTGAGATCTGCCAAACAGCCATGGTCCCTCTTAAAGGACAGCAGTCTTGGCAGGGCTTGGGCCCTTTGTGAAGCTGCTTCATGTGGTAGTTTCCTTCAATAGGAGAACCCCAATACAGACACCCAAATAGTAGAATCCTTATTCTACGGACTGCCGAGAAGGTACCCCTAGTTCTGGGAAACCCCCATGTCTCCGGGGAGAGGAAACAACTTCTGCCCAGGTGGCCATCTGCGCGTGCCGTTGCAGCCGGAATGGAAAAGGATGTCGATACCTCGAAAGCAGCTGGCAGCGACAGGAGTCACAACGATGGCATTGGCTTTCAGTTTTCAAGGCTTCCTAAGACCTTCGACCGTCTGGTTGATGGCACTACGATAGGACACGCTGTATCAGAGGTCTGCCATCCTAATTAATATTACTTCCGCATATAAGGATATAGGAAGGTTTTCAGAAGTCCTCATATATCGTCGAAAGCTGAAGCCGAAGGCCTCATGTAGAAGAACTCCTGCACTATCTTCACGGAATTCGCGTAGACGTACAGCGCGTCGGGCGGCGCCGTCAACATAAAGTTGATGGCCTGACCCAAGTCCCGTAAATGGATGCCTTTCTTTGAGCACGTGCTGATGTACGAGCGTGGCTTGCATTGCAAGTGCTGCAAGTGGTCGCTTGGCGTGTCTTTGTGATTTTCGTTGGAAAGGCGCTCTTTCAGCCTTGAACCACAACTGCATCTGCATGACAGCGCGCATCTCACTTGCAAGCACCAAGCCTGCTCCACGGAGAAGTCTCTGAACTTCACCAATGCATAGGAGAAGTAGCGAGTGTAGTCTATCCTCCAGTGGGCAGACAATGTGCCTACGTAATACCCAGGGTTTCTACTTCTTGAAAACATGAGCGCGTTGTGATAAAGCGTCAGAGATCTTGCACGCCTCTGCTTCCCTGCATAATTTGAGTGTACGCAAAAGCTACCACTTACGTATATCCATCTTGGACTCCCAAGAGGTCCATGTAGCTGTGCGGGAACACCTTTGGGCCCTAAGTACAAACTATATACCTACATGGACTGCAGGGGAGTTTTTTGCTATGTTTTTGTTCATGGGTTTCGCAGTACAGTACTACCCCAGAAGGAACTACGTAGGAGTCCCTCTAGGGTGGGATTTAGGGGTTTAAGGGTTCTGGATGTCAGGGTTTAGGAGTTGGGTTTAAGGGTTTGGGTTTAAAGGGTTTAGGATTTAAGCTTTAAGAGTTTAGGGCTCAAGGGTATAGGATTAAGGCTTTAAGATTTAAGGTTCAAGGGTTTAGGGCTTCAAAGTTTCAGGATTAAGGGTTTCAAGGTTCCCAGGGTTTAGGCCTTAAGGGTTTCGGGCAGTCGAAAGTGCTCGCAATCAGCTCCTGAATTACCTCCAAAAGCACTTGGATCCCAACATGAACCCCACATGAGCTATAGTCTGAACTCCTTAAAGGGGTTACATAGGTGGTTATATGGGGCACCACCATGGGGGATATTAAGGGGGATACTAGGAGCTTAGACTATAGCTCACATGCCATGGGTAATCCTTCTTTTCCGGAACCCTCCCAAAAGGGACTTTTGTTGGAAACCAACATTTATCTCCAAGGAACTTGTGATGCTTCCCAATTATGATTGGCACTGTCCCATGGGACATGCAGTCGACCAGGCTTTGTGGTGGAGTGCCAACCTTTCAACTGCTGCTTACCTAGACCGAATACCTTATAACTCGTTTCTTAGGGTACCTAACTTTGTGTCGAGTATCTTCGATATTATACAAAATTAAGTACCCGGGCAGGTTCCTGGGGCCTAGGTAAGACACAGCACGGGTTTTCTGACAGGGAATGTCGGGTGCACGAATGGCCCCACTGAGTCAGTTTGATCCCAATAATCCTAGCTCTTCCTTACGTATAGCAGTTCAAAGTCTCGCAGTATGCATACTTACATGGTCGCTGCACCGGGAAGATCGCAGTTCATGCATCAGTTCTCCGATCCATGGACGACCCTCCTGCCAGATTCAAACTTCTGCCACAGAGGTGCATCTTGATCCAGCATCAGCAATACCTTGGATCTCAGACACTGTCACAAGAGACCAAATGGAAATGGGGTTAGGGTTTAGGGTTGGTTCAGGACCCTCCCATATAGCTGTTCGGGCCTTGGGCAGAGACCTCGGCTCCATAGAATCGCTGATGAGCTTGGTCGCACTAACAGAAATGGACTTGAAGGCATCATCAAGCTTTGGTTCAAGCTGCGCTGTTTCCATTGTATATTCGAGTATACTTGGAAGCATTTGTGCTGGCTGCTCCCATGCTGATTGCAATCGGAGAAGACACTTTGTTCGTGCAGCCCAAGGTGCAGAGAAGGTGAAGTTTGCAAATGCCTTGTGCCGCATGTCAAACGTACCGTCATCGATGAAGTAGCCTGGGCTGAGGTTGCTGCACGTCTGACAATTAAACACAACAACGCCTGAAACTACCAACACTCTCACCTCCCTCTGAGACTTACCGGGGCTAGCATGGAATAAGGGAACATGTTCAATGAGGATTCCATAAGGATTGTCCATCATTCCCTACTAAGCACCAGTAAGCAAACAGGGATGGTACACCGCCATCTCCCTTGGCCCTTCTCCTAAAACCCTATTATTTGGGGTCCTATATACCCCTCTATTATAATCCCCATATATCCCTATATAGTCCC
>CAJNIZ010040224.1:24070-53514 GCA_905231905.1 Symbiodinium pilosum | reverse complement strand
CATATATCTCTATAGATCCCCCTCTGATCCCTATTAAAGGGACCCTATTATTCGGGTCTTTTCTCCTGCCAAGTAGCTCGCAGGCATGAGAATTTGTGCTTCCTCCCGAGCCTGCCAATGCTCAAGATATTAAGGTTCAGGGTATTCGACGTTATATTGGGGTTATATTGGGATAATGTGAAATAAAATGGAAACTACTATTTAGGGAATAGATCGGAGGGGACAATTCAGTTGCGGACATCATCTATATAAACTTGGCCTAGCAAGGGGTCATAGGGGACAATTTCATTGCGGACATCCTCTGCATGACCTTAGCCTAGTTTTCATCATGCAAAAACCCAGCTTTTCAACTGCGCAGAATTCCTTTCAATCCGGATGTTTGGAGGACTTATGTGCTTCACCTCGGTCTGCATTCGGGGACCCTGACCCATCTGCATCTGCGCCTGGCGATGCACATCGCCAGCTGGTAAGAAGACCTCAGCCAAAACCGCGCCCTTCAAGAATCATAGCTGTAACGGCACACGCTAGCACAACGACGGCGGAACACTTGAAACAAATTCTAGGTTTTCCCAAATGTAGGACCCTAAAAATGACTCCAATGTACTGTAAGCCTGTATTTACATGGATTCCATAAACTGCGGACCCCCAATTTTAGGAACCCCAAACCATAAGCCTAATGCAGGTACTGCTTGCAAAGCTTCTAAAACCGCGTGAATCATGCATGTCTCACATGTCTGACGGGGCAATGCATACTGCCGATTTCTGAGCAATAACCCTAGACCCTAAACTACGGTGAAAACATAGCTGATCTCTATACTATCCCCTAGATGCTTAAACCTAACCCGATGAAGTCCAAACACCTGTCAATATCTCTATTCCAGCTTCAGCAAACCCACAGGGTCCGTGTAGTTGTAGTTCAGGGTTTTGGGTTTTGGGTGTAATACATACTTAATGGGATTACTATGTTGGTATTTTGGAGCCGCTTACGTTTTTACCGTATAGCTAGATGACCCCTTGGCACGGGTTCCAACTCCTCATGCAAGCCAATAATTGGGCATTGGGGAACACATCCCGAAATCCTGGGTCTGTGACAAAGTCTGAAGCCCAGCGGGGATAGTCAGCGTTTGTGACAATGTTATGGGAGTACCTAGTCTGCTTATGTCTTGTGCAAGCTCTTGCCATACGCACTACTGAACACTACCGCACTAAGTCTGTTCTATCTTGAGCATCCACTTATAATCCCCCTTAAGTACATCGAGTATGGGGTATATGGGGCTCTTATTATAACATACCAAAAGCCAGATTCTATCTACTTGAGGGGGACCATAACCCGTAATCCAGAGCATCACGCAAAACTCCATGCTAAGCCTTATACCCTAAACCCTATATACCCCAATATACCCCTGTATAAGCCCTATATAATTTCCTCAGTGCTCTGCTGACATGCCCTCCCGTCGCCATTCGATGGGGGCCGCCTCCTGAATGACACGCGAGCCATAGTCTAAACTCCTAGTATCCCTCGTAATAACCCCTAGAGTACTACCCTACATAATCCCCTATATAAGCCCCCCTTTAAGGAGTTTAGACTATAGTACACATGACTTCACCATGAGCTCGTTTGGGTTGCCGCAATGCAAACTTCCAATTCTGCGAAGAGACTAACAAATTGCCTACATTCTGCAAGGAGCTGCCTCACTGTTTTCTTGGAAGCGCCACCAGCTCATGCAGTGGTCCAGTGCATTCTACAATGCCTACAAATGTCCACCCTAAACCCCATGTTTCCCACTGGGCCTTCAGTTGAGCCATCTCTCTGGAAAGGTCCCCCAAGGGGAACGACCGATCCTCCAAGAAATACCTTGGGCTTGCATTTCGGGGCAGGTGTACATTTTTTTGGGTTGAAAGCCTGAATCCTCTCACTTCGAGTCTAGGGGCCTCTGGAGAATGGATGTCTAACCGTTGTGGTTGCAATGCATTGTAACTGTAAGCTTCTTCGCAGCAACTCAGCCAAAGGAAGAGCAGTTTAGGAACCTCCGTAGCTGGAAGATCTTGCCATGCAGCGTTCAGGAGTTGATCATGTTGGTGTTGGAAGTTGCGGGATATGCTCCTTATGTGTTTACACAAAACGCCACTGGATCCTATGTTCCCGAACTCTAGTTATTACGGTGGTGCGGTGTGTATGCCAAGGGTCAGGCCGTAATTTGCGCATGAAGAGTACAGCAGGCCTTTTTCAGGAAGCGAGCGGCGGCAGTTTTTCAGGGGTTCGTCGGGGAAGCTACGAACCCGTTACTCCTTTTGGAGCACAAAGGGCGGCCAAGGGATTTCAGGGGATGTACACCTGTACCCCCAATGATTACCCACAGCTTAGTAGTAGTTACCCCATGCTTCAGAGGTATAACCCACACGGCTGTAGGTAATTGGGGTGACAAGGATACTGGCAGTGAAGGGAAAGCATAATGATGAGTATCGTATGTTGGGTCTGTGAACCTCTGGAGATTAGGGGTCCCAGTCTGGGGTCCCAAGACTCAGGATTATAGCATTGTGGGGTCGATATTGGGGTCCCTCCATCTATGAAAACCACCACATGTTTGGTTAAGTGTGCAAGGAAGCAGATGTAGGTACTCTGGTTTTCTGCCGAGTCTCGCATTTCAAAAATCCCTGGATCTAACTCCTAGCCTCCCTCTTCATGCTACACCTGTCAGCATAGAGCCCGGTAAATTCCCTTCTAGATCTTGATACACCAGTTCAAGGCTAACATGAGATAACCCATTGTCCCAATAAATCTGTGTGTTTCAACAGAGTTGATTCACAGGACTGCCATGGCCCCCCTCCACCTATGCACTCCCCAAGCTGATGAGGTCAAGTAGGCCCGGAATAGCCCGGATCATCCTTCATCACGGACTCCTCAATAATGTCTGATAAGGCTCTTCACTTGTGGGAACCCAAATGCTGCCGGGGGGGGGGGAGGGGGGTAACCCGATAACCAACTTCTACCCTCTTGTCAGGCCTAAGTACCCTCTTGTCAGGCCTAAGTACCCACTGTTAGGGGCCCTAGAGCCCCAAATATAAGTATTAGGAGCATCCTGGCTTCCCAATCCCTAAACGCTAAACCCTAAACCCTAAACAATAAAGCATAAAAATCAAACTCCCCGTTGCATCAAAGGTGCATCTTGCCTTCCGCTCCAAGCCAGGGAGCTTGCTTGATGTCATCAGTGACAATGACGTCCTCATCCGTGAGCTGCGTAGTGTTCAGGGCTATCCCCCTTCATAACCCTTAGCATAGGGTTTAGGGTTTAGGGTCTAAACTCCTAGTTTCGTCCCAATGTAATCCCCTATATAACCCCCTTTAAGGAGTTTAGACTATGGCTCACGTGGGGTTTAATGTAGAGGTTTGATGTCATGATTGCAGGTTTAGTTTAGAGGTTTAGGGTTGAGGGTTTGGAGTTTTCTAGGCATCGGACTGCTTCCATGCCTGCCCCCGCCTTCTGAAAAAGAAGTACCTTCTGATAGATCTGAGCCCAAATTCCTCCAGGGGATGTTGGGAGGAGTTCACACGTAACAGGGAGATGTCCCAGGTTACACGTCCTCTCTTTGCCTATACACCATATTCCAACCAGGTGGCATCTGCGGAGCTTTCCGCCCAAATGTAGGGAGTACAAAATAAGAATCATCAGGATTATGGGATTTAGGCTTCAGGGGGGCTATTCAGGCTTCTAGGGTACACTCCAACGGAAGTATCAGACAAAGGCACGAAGAATTCCACGGCACCCTGGGGCAAAGCCCCAGACACGCGGCTCGTTTGAGGCCAGTACAGGACGCGACACGACTGCGCATCCGAGTTGGCCTTGTGCTTCAACTAAAGGCAATGCTAGGGATTTTGGCTGCTTACTCCTACTCTATAAATTAAGACCCCAATTTCGTCACGCGAGAATTTTAAGGTCCCTGGCATAGCGGCGGGTTTCTAAAGCCCCCTTTTTTCAAGAGCATCATGGCGATGTGTGTGTCGTTTCTACATGTACCATAGTCTAAACTCCTTAAAGGGGGTTATATAGGGGATTATATGGGGGATACTAGGAGTTTAGATTATGGCTCACATGGCTTGACGAAGGCCCTAAAGGCTTCTGAAACATCTCCCTGTAAGGAGCCAAATAACCCCATGTAGAAAATCGCTTCAGGCTTTAGGGCCGATGTAGGTTTTGTTTGTATACTCGGATCCCCTATATAGCCCCTTTGTAACCCCAGGTTCCATTTCATTTTCCATGTTAATTTTCTTGTCCAGTTGATTCTCCATTTGTTTTTGCATACTTGGATCTCCAAACCCTCTAGGGACTTCGGGAAATTGTTATGCGCTTTGAGAGTGAAAGTTAGGGTATGTTGGGGTCTGGGATGACCTGAGCACGGGGGGTTGGGGCGGGACAAGAACCATGCCGATGCATTTAGGGTTTAGGATTTAGGGTCCAGAATTTAGGGCGGATCTTGACAGGTTTATGGTTTAAGGTTGCGGGTGTGCTATGCCAAGCTTGAAGCTCGAAGGAGAATTGAAGATTGTTTATAGCAGTGTAAAAACTACATAGACAATAAGGTATACAGCATAGCATGTATATAAACACAGATTCTGCACCTTCAGCCACAAAGCTGTGAAATCTTCGAATGGCAAACAGCAGGAAAGAAAAAGCTTCTGTGATAAGCATGCTTTACAAGAAGGCCTCAACTTGAAGAAATAGCTGCTGGAAAGGCTTCTGGCAGCCAGAACCCATCCCAAAGTCTATAAATGAAGCCTATTTTGGGCCTAGGGGCTATTTGGATCCCTAGGCTACCCCCCACGCTGTGGGAACCCGAATTTCACCGTGCCGCTTAGCCACAAGAGTGTAATTGCTTGAGTCATAGATCTTCACGGGATGCGCAAGAGTAGCCAGCGCGGCTACCAGCCATCGCATCACGGGCAATTTAGCCCACAGGGCACAGCACCACAAACTCGCATGCTATTGTTGCAACTTATTCGCTTCCCTGGCGAACGAGCTACGTCCTGCTCCAGAGAATGTCGAACTCATGACGTTCTCCCTTTGAATCCGTATGAAGCTTTGCTTCGACAATCAAGTTCAGGGTTGCAAAGATCGAGCAGCAGCTGTTTGGCTTCATGAAGTGCGGTGTTCCTAAGGCCTTTCGAAGATGCACACGCAAACTGTCGTGATACATATTATCGCGCGCGACCGTAACAAGCCTACGAACCCCCACCTATATCAGCATTCCGGTATTTCCCACGAACAACAACTCAGGGGCTATGGCGTTTGCGAACAAAGTACTGATCCCTATAAAGCCTAAACCCTTTCTAAATTACGTAAGGTGCCCTTAAATGAACACTTGGTTCGTAGCGCGGCCGTTTGAGCATGGCACGGCTTCACGACAACTATGCAGAGTAAAAACAGTAACATCAGTCTGATGAAAATAGCAGTGGCAATAACCGTAGTAACAATAATACGAATAATTGAAATGTTGATGACCAAAGTATATAGAACATAATAATGCTAGCAACAACAACTGCGCACAAAGCGCAGAGGGTCCATGTAGCTCTATGGGAACCCCTTTGGGCCCTGAATATCCACTATATACCTACATTAACCCCTTGGGAAATGTGATCCCGTTACTGCGTGGAGCGGATGTGGCAATGGCAACCTGCAGTCCCGCGTGTGAGGTTCCCTGGAGCGAGAGTCCCCTTGAGGAGATAGAATACAAGGTTTAGGGTTTATAAGTTATAGTCCCCCTCAAGTAGATAGAATATGGGGTATATGGGGATCTTATGATTACAATATACCGAAGGCCATATTCTATCTACTTAAGGAGGACTATATAGCTGGCTCCTCTAAGCTCATACCAATCGCCCAGCAGCCCAAACAATACCTTGCAGTCTTTCTACTCGAAGGATTCCTACGCCGCCGGTTCCCTTGAGCGTAAGGACAAGAGGGTTCAGGGCTTGAGGGGTTACCGTTCTTTTCTCCGGGGCTTAAGGTTTTTTGAGGGTTTAGAGTAGCGCAGTCCGAGAGCAATGACCGGCAGCATTGAATCAGGCTCCGGTCCTGTCATCCTGGTTTCCATCGTCTCGGCGTGCATCTGCTTGCGTCGGGTAGCCTGTCCACTCTACACTGCAGCAGGTGGGTGAGTCTCCATGGTGCTTAGATGTGCTTAGGAGGGAATGGGGAATGGATTATGGGGAGTATTATTATAGGGATTATACAGGGACTACTATAGGGACCCGTTCCCCCACGCCCTCCTAAGCACCAGGGAGGAGTGCTATCATCCTGAACCAGCATGGCCACTCCGTCTATACAAGTCGCCTCTGAGGCAGGAAGGGTGTCAGGCAATGACAGGTTAAATCCTGCAGTTTGCAGGCCTCCTTGCCCTGAAGCACATCTTCCTCAAACCCTTTATACGCGGGAGACCTTGGTATGTAACTGTGCCGCCCAATCTAAGGACCCCATGGTGCGCCGTTCTCCCGTAATACGTCAGCTCACCCCATACATCTGAGAAAAAAGGTC
Source organism: Symbiodinium pilosum (assembly GCA_905231905.1). Classification (NCBI taxonomy): domain Eukaryota; class Dinophyceae; order Suessiales; family Symbiodiniaceae; genus Symbiodinium; species Symbiodinium pilosum. The sequence goes on along the minus strand of CAJNIZ010040224.1, from coordinate 46,984 downwards.
GCCAGCCTTGTACCCTTATCCAGTCCTCTGGTCCCCAATGGTGGGTATTTAGGCTATCACTGAGGGTAGAAGAAGGGTCTGGGTGGGGTTCTTGGGGGCTACCCTGGGCCTGTATGTAGATAATGATAATAAAATCAGACAAACAATAACAGAAAATAATATCTACTTGGGGCCCGAGGGTCCATAAGTAATATCGACTTTGGGCTACTTGGATGCCTAGAGCTATGCAACTATCCTCATGGTGGTTTGAGACGAATCTTCAGCACGCAGGCCATTGAGGCTTGCTTGCACCTAGCTTCCAGGGCCCTCCTAGTATCCTTAATTGGGGTTTTTGGGCCCTCAATCGTGGATACTTAAGGGTCTGGCTTCATAGGGTTGATAGGGGCCCCAGTAATCCCTGAAAGTCTAGTCTGTATACTGAGCTACAGAAAATATTTCTTATAGACTAAAGTGCACTACGTCCGCCGTGCATGGTCCCGTGATAACCTTGATATTGACAGTAGCTTATCTGGGCTCTAGGAGTCCCAACTCGGGAGTTTGGGGAAGTTCCTTTAAGGGGGTCCCCTTATCAACCCTATGATAGCTAGGGCCTTTGCCAAATCATCAAGCTGAGACTTACTGGTGTTTTTATTGGGGGAGCCAGGACATGACTACAGGTAATATGCCAACGAATGAGAGGGCCCCAATCTGAAGCACCAATGACAAATAGTTGGGAACTCCCAAGAAGGCGCCCCAAACCACATCTGAGGAAGATTATAGGAATCCCCCTGAACCCTAAACCCTAATCCGAAACCCTTAACCCTAAACCCTAAACCCTGCGCCCTAAATCCTAAGCCCTAAACCCTAATCCTAAACCCTAAACCCTAAATCTTAGACCCTAAACCCCAAACCCTAAGGTGGTGGCAATCATGACTCAACCGGCCTGTGCCTGGGGCCACGGGCGTGCCCGGGCCCATAGCCTTGCATGTCTTAGGGGTCTAGGGCTGGGGCTTAGGGTTTTGTGGATCGACGTTTTTTCAAAGGTGTTGTAAGGTTTGGGGTGTAGGAACCGCAGGGAAAGTGCCATCTTTAAATGGCGATGTCTGATCTACATGAGCTTCAGACTCTAGACAGGCAGGAAACAAGTGAAACATCTATTCAAGAGCCGTCCAGGAGCCACCGGACTGCCAGCGGGCGCCTCACAGCTGCTTGGATTTGATGCTTCTAGGCTTAGGGTTCACTGGCCACTGCTAAGAATGGCCTGACATGAAATCACATTGGGAGAATTTGCTATACAAACAGCCATTCGTGGCAGGTCGTTTTGATTTGCCCATGCAGGGTCTGGGTTTCCTCGGTTCAACAAGTTCGGTGTCTCAGGCTTTGTACGTGCTGCCTCTATTTTCAGAGTTTCAAGGCTTTAGGGCTTGGAGCTCATCATTTTGAGGTTTGGGGGTTGGAGTTGGATGGCTTAATCAAGGAAAGTTCCCGTCTGCTGCGTGACCCCACCCCCCCCGGCATCTCGGAGGTCTGAGGAGCGAACACGTATTCTGACCCAGGCTGCTGGTGGGTCTCTCTTCATCTGTTCGTCCCATAGCCCGTCAGTAACATAATAATCCCCATAATTAACCTACTTTCTTAGTTGCCCTGACCTTCCAGGAAAGACTTCAGAAACACAGAGTCGGACGCTCGGAGCGTTCACAAGTTGCTCTCATGAACTTATGAAAGCCTGCCTTGGGTCCCCGGAGCCTAAACTCCTTTAACCCTGAGCCCTCCCCCCCCAACGCTTAGCTCCTCCATACCTGCAAGTCATGGTCCGTGGTGCCTAGTACTTAGGGAATGGAGCATGGATTGTGGGCCTAGCACTGGTTGGATATCTTAGGTATTCTGATTATGACTAGGATCCATTCGTCATTCCGTACTAAGCAAGAAATAACTAGCCGCAGGTCGGGTTGCTGTTAATGAAGTTAAGCTAAATTACAATACTGAGTATCTATCTAGTAATTAATACGGTTCCCATTTCAGTAACTCAAGTTACAGGAATGGGTATATCTAGTAATTATGGTTCCCTCGTTATAGTATCTTAAATTAACTTCCTTAACAGCAACCCAGCCATCAGGACACCTAAACCCTAAACCCTAACCCCATGGCCTGGGACGCTGGAGCAGCCCCGGGCTTTCGCAGAAGCGTGTGGATGTCAGTGGGTCGGATCTTGCCATCACGCGGTTTAGTGTTTAGGGTTTTTAGGTTTAGGGCTCAGGGCTCAGGGTTTTTGGTTTAGGGCTCAGGGTTTAGGGCTCAGTGTTTAGGGTGCACCCTAAACCCTAGGACCCCAAACCCAAACCGCGAACATCAACAATGCACGAAAGTTTCATAGGCTCTTGGCACCGAAAGGGTTCATTGGGATATATGGGAACCCCTTTGAGCTCTACAGTAAGTAGAATTACACTATGTACCTACATAGTCGCCCTCAAGTAGAGAAGATATGCTTTTGGGTATAGTATCATAAGATCCCCATATACCCTGTATCTTATGTGCTTAAGGGGGACTATATACTATTGACCCTTTGGGGCAGGCCCTCGGCTGAGTACGGTGAAGGGCTTCAGGTTGTCGAGTTTCAAGCCCATGGGATGTTTGAAGAAATGGCCCTTGGGTTATAGTCCCCCTCAAGTAGATAGAATATGTGGTATATGGGGACCTTACAATATACTCAAAGCCATATTCTATCTATGTAAGGGGGACTATGCCCTGAGCTTCATGTACACAAGTAAGGCAACTGGCGAAGGATTTGGGTGAGCATTTCTAGATAAAGTTTTCTAGGCTAGATGGAAGCATCTCATTGTATTTTAGCCGTGCGCAGTTGAAAGCTTAAATAAATATACTGTACACGCACATTCAGAAAATGAGTTTCCAACCCTGCAATGCGCCCTGCAATGCGCCCTGCAATGCGCCCTGCAATGTTCACATTGCCAGGTATAAGGATGCTTCAACACCACCAGCGTAACCATTCTGCAACCCCTTTGACTTGCGAACTCTGCTGGGCTGCGCGAAAGTCACTCACTATGTTCTAAGGTTGAAACCATGGGCCCTTAGTAGGGGCCCTTAACCCTGGGATCCTTATACACCTGCTCTGTACCCTACATGTACCCAAAAGGGTCCCTAGTATCCCCCTACAAGGCCTAGGGATGCGTATTTCTAGCCTTAGATATGTTACAACTTGTACCATCTTGTCAAGTCAGAACAGTCTGAAGGCCCGGAGAATGCGCCATTTGCATTTGGGGTGCGCACCCATTTTGAGTTGCTACCCTCGTTGAAGACCACGAAGACGGATCCCTTGTAAATGGGTTCGCCCAAGATCTGCCTTGGGGGGGAGGGCGCTGATGGGATATCATGTTTTCAATATGAAGTCAATTGAAACGCAGGTTTATAACACAGAGGGGCGTGACCTTCGAAGGACGGCTTCCTGACAGTATCAACGGTTAGGAGTTTGCTGACCAGCTTCCCACGTCAGAGCATTACTTATACTATAGAGGAGGCAACAGGCCTTCCAGCAGGAAGTTTCGAAATGCAAGAACCTCGAAAGTAATCTGCTGCATGTCGCAGCTCTTTCATAGCTCTTATAGGGCCGGGCTGGGTCATGGATCTTTTGCACCAAAAGCACGGGATTCGTCGGCATTTGGCGCATCTCTTAGTTTCTGCTTGGACAGAATTAAACTGTCCCTGCTCTGCATCACAAGACACGATCCCTTTCCGATCCTTCCGAGAACGGAGTCTAGGTACAGAATCATAATCGAAACCTTCTAATTCTAGTGACTAGTGTCGGTGGTACACCAGCTTACTGCTGCAGACGCGATATTATCCTTGTCTGCTCCTGCAGTCTGCTGGGTTGCTGTTGAGGAACTTCACTTAAGTTACTATAATGAGGAATACCTACTATTTACTATGTGTCATCCCTGTTATGGTAACTTAACTTAACTTCCTTAACAGCAACCCACTCTGAGGAGCCTGCACATCTACCTTGGATATCTCCTGGACAACGCCGTCCTCGATCCAAATTCCTCGCGACTTGCTCCAGACCTCGTGCAGACACTAGGTTGCTGTTAGAGATCATTATTAAAGTTGCCGTAAGATGAGATGGGTATGTGGTAAGCAACAGGGTAATAAGGTTTTCTGTATCATAGTACCCCTATTTAAGTTTCCTAGCAACAACCAGGAAAAGGCGTACCTGAAACTGGCTCTCTTCAGCAATACTGGGTCCCATTCCTCTCTCAAATTGAGATCTGCCAAAAGCAGGTTGCGAAAGGCATTCACCAAAACACTTACTGGCGGTTGGCAGGGAATAAGGAAATGACCCCTACATAATCCCCATATAATATGTCCTTGTATTCCCTAATTACCCCCAGTAAGACACATGGTGCTGTAGGGGAAGCGCAATAGCACAGCAGCCCTTAGCCCTTAGCCTTAGCCCTTAGCCCTAGACCCTAGACCCTGAACCCTAAACCCTCAACCGCAGCTCAACACTGAGGCAGTAACGTGCACTTTGTCTCCTCTGCAGCGGGTTTAGGGTTTAGGGGTTAGGGTTTCGGGATTTAGGGACTTAGAGTTCAGGGGTCAGGGTTTAGGGAATATAGCTCCCTCTAGATAGAATATAGAATTGCGGAATCTCATACTACTTAGGGGAGACTATAAGCTGCGCAAGGCTTCATCTGTCTTCTACTTTTCTGAAAAACAATGTTCCAAGACCCCCCCTAGGCCCTATAGGACATACTCCGCATGCTGCTGCAACAGCAGCAAAGCCCAGTGCTGCATGATGCATGCTTCGGTTGGTGACTGATAAGACCCCCACAGCGACGCAATAGTCCCGTCCTTACCGCCCTATGCCTTGAAAACATTGACCAAGAAAAATCAATCTCGCATCCACGATACTCCCTTGATCCCTACCTTTCTCTCCATACAAAACCCATGAACTGCTCTTCAAAGCTCGCTACCAGCCGCTACATGCGCTGTTTTTAGCCCCATAAGCCCAGCACACACCTCACAAAACCACATGAGCCATTGTCTAAACTCCTAGTATCCCCCTTAATCAGCCCTATAGTAGTCCCCTATATAATCCCCTATAAAACCTCCTTTAAGGAGTTTAGACTATAGCTCACATACGAATCCTCTCTATGACCCCTCCTTCGGAGAGTGCCGTGTCCAGTGCCGTGCCCTGTTGGCGCTTCGCCTGCGGCCCTGGGATGACGAGAGACTCGAAGAGGTCCTGCAAACGAGGTGGAGGGTTTCCAATGTAACCCTAATATAACCCCAGTATAACCCTTGTGCAAGCCCCATCTAACCCCAATATAGCCCTAATGTAACCGAATATAACCCCAATATAACCCTAATATAACCCTAATATAACCCTGATATAACCCAAAAGAACACTTATATAAGCCCAATATAATCCTAATACAACCCCAAGATAACCCCAATAGAACCTGAATATAACCCCAATATATACCCCAATGGGTGGGCTTCAGGTACTGGGATTCAAGTTGAAGATCGCCTCGCCATTCATTCAGGCATATGAGCTAGAGTCTACACTCCTTAAGGGGGTTTATATAGGGGATTATATAGGGTTTTTGGTTTAGGATCTAAAATCCTTAAGAGGAGGACTATACAGGGGACTACTATAGAGGCTGTTAAAAGGATACTAGGAGTTTAGACTATAGCGCATATCAGGATTCTGTAGGTTGCAGGGCTTGTGGCGCACCTGATGCCTAAGGTGGCAGTTCTGATTTCCAGGCTGGTGTACAAGCGTATACCTATCAGTTTAAGGGGTTCGGTATATTTGGGCCCCCATAACCCCCAATGAAATTCCACACCAGCAACCTACACAGGATCCAATCTAGTGAATTTATCTCACGGCCACCTAGAAACATCGATCCTTTCACAACACATTAGGGCCAAACCGTGCGTTTTCTGAGGGTGGGCATGCCAAGCAGTTGTGTAAACCTCTTAGGAAGTGCATGGTATTATCGTAACTCATTATAACTGTGGTCACCGCCCAGCTAGAAGTCCCCCCAATTTCAGTTACCCAAGTTATAGAAAGAGTTAAGACATGTGGCTTCAAACAAGTATAGCTACTGTACGTACAGTGCACCAAATAGGACATTTCCTGCACAAATGCGAGCTGTGCCGGGACTACAACAAGGCTCGACACGTCAGGGGGCTCAAAAGGTGGGATGAAGGCAGCTGGGTCAAAGGGTCCTTAGCAAAAATCTTCTACTATATTGGGGCATATTTCCTATACCCCACCTTGCTTCATCCCACCTTTTGAGCCCTTTGAAACACGTCCACTAGATACCGACCTGCCCTCTCCCAAACCAACATGGAACTCAACATGAAATCCATAAGGACGATGCCAAGGCACTGCCAAAGGTCCCAAAATTAAAGGCCCCGATGTCCCCTCATTTTCCCCAAGATGGTAATGGCGTGTCCTGGGAGGTTTCCATTTTGGGGGCTACCTTACCACCTTACATAGGGAGGGTACGTTTGAAGCCAACTACTACGGCTAATATTTCCAAGACACTTCATGGATAAGGGTTCCTTGTTACGGACTATTCCTTCTCAGGGACGGACTATACTAAACTACAAGAGGGACCCCTATGTCTATCATTCGGGGTCCCTTAGTCAGGCGAACAACTGATATAGGCCTAAGCGAAACTACCCACCCGAAAACTGCACACCTGTAATGAGCTCCTACACTTCCCAGGCCCCTGAACCCAAAGTCACCAAAGAGAAGCCATCACTTGGAGGGTCCAGGGGGGAGACTTAGTAGGCATATTTATCGGCTCCATAAATGACACAGTACCCCCCCATCATCCAAGTTCTCAGCCTACTTGCTGAGTCTCGTGGACGCCCCAAGTATACCCTAAACCCTAAACCCAATTCTGAAAAACACACGCTAAAAAAGAGGCCCGTGTCCATTCCATGTTCTTTGTCATTCCCATCTTCTTTTCCATTTGGATCTACATTTCTACTTTCCTGACCCTAAACTCTGAAACGTAAACGCTAAAGCCTAAATGGGGTCCGGTGCAGGTGGACTTCCGTCGAACTCGATGACCTTGGGAGGTGTGTGCCTCCAAGTCAACTCAAGACGCACAGGGCTTGACTTTCGGGTTTAGGCTTACTTGGTTGCCGTTCAGGAACTTAAAGTAAGGTACCATAAAGTCGGCATAATAGTTGATAATAGGGTTGCCTTATTACAACAAATTCGTTTAAGTTCCTTAACAGCGCGGTCTGGCGTTGAGAAGTCTTGCAAAAGGGGAGTACCCAAGGTCGGCTTCAAGGGCTACAAGGATATGTAGGGCATAAGGTTTAGGGATTAGGGTGATACGCTTGTGTTCCTTCAAGGGGGTTTCACGGATGTGGAGGTTTGAGGCTTAGGAGGTTTGGGATTTGTCAAAAATCGGGGTACCGGAGCATGAGTATGTGACATATGGACTTGTTTGGGAAATGCCGTCCCGGTTGTGGTTGAACCCTAAACCCTAAACGTGTTCGTGACATGCCGGTCCGCAAGATTTCCTCAACTGCGTACCTGAAGCCTTGCAGAGCAACTCCGGTCCTAGCTTCCTCAAAGCCCTGCAACCCCCACCAGCTCTGAATAAAAATCTCGCCTAATCCCTGCCATCCCAAGTCCTACCAACCCCCAAACTAACATGGAACTTCATGGAGCCATCTTACAAGGATATTGGACTTTCTAGCACCTCGTCCAGGGCTCCATGTCAGTTTGGGGCAGGCTACCTCCTTAACCCTAAACCCTAAACCCCGAATCCTGAACCACAAAAGCCCTAAATCCTAAACCCTCAACCCAGGCAGATGTTGGCCTGAGCTCCGCTGGCGGAGGTCCCTCCTGCCAGCTTTCGGCATGGGGCCACGGAGTATGCTTTTTTCCGGCTTTGGTAGTGGGTAGCCTTTTGGGGTCGCAACAATAAGGATTATAGTATTTTGGGGTTCCTGGACTCCAAAAGTATCTAAAATAATGGCCTTTGTGGCCGTTGTCTGGTGTTTAGGGCAATCATTTTACCTGCTTTTTGGGGTCTGGTTGGAATTTCTTGTGGGGCTAGGTCCCTGTGGGACCATGGAGGACATTCCTTGTTGACAGCCTTGAGGGTGTAGGGCTTCAAGCTTGTGAGTCTAGCTCCCCGTCACGGGTCTGCTTGGTGAAATACCTTCTCTACGTTCTGGAACGATATACTACTTTCATGTGAGTGGTAGATGCAAGTGTCTGGGGAAACTTTACCCTACTTGTGACTCAACACTCTAATCTCAACAAACTCTACAAAATCCTAAGCTACAAGCCTCTACCCCACAACCAACGAAAAATCTCAAGCCCTAAGCCCTGAATACCTAAATCTTTAAACTAACAACCCGAAACCCTCTTGGCCCTCCTCTCTCGGCTCACGCGCGTTGGGTGCCGGCTCTATGGCCTCCTCTTGCAGAAGGCAAGCACAAGGGATCAAATGAGGATGTATATGAGCCATAGTCTAAACTCCTAATATCCGCCTTAATAGCCCCTATAGCAGCCGCCTATACAATCCCCTATATAACCCCTTTAGACGAGTTAAGACTATAGCTCATATAGGTTTAGGGTTCAAGGATTTATGGGGGAAGGAGGCTCCTCAATGTGAATATCTTCCCATGTCTGATTGCTGATCCCGGCCTAGACCCAAAAAGGACATGGGGTTCTTAAGGGGCTCACATGGCTAATCTGTAGGATTCCAACCTTGCGCCTGTCCTCAGTGAAGGCAATTGCTTAGTACTACGTCTTTGTCACTGCACCGAAGCGTACATGAGAGTCTCGGAGAAGCTGGGCCCATGATTTTTCTGCAGGGAATTTAGCCTAAGAAACGCCGGTGTTATCCAGACACATCCAGAATGCTAGGTATAAGAGACTCGAAGATACTTCCTGCGCATAACTTGGGCTTTACCCGTTCGAGAACTCAGAATGCGCGCTACGTTCAAGTCCCAAGCCCCAAACGCAAAATTCACCCTTTCATAGATGGAAGATCAGAACTTGAAAGCCCAATACATATCTATATATCTACATATATATATATGTATATGTCTTATTGCAAGATAGTAGTTTCCACTTTCCATTATCCCCATATTTCCCAAATATGCAAATATAGTATCTAAGGATCATATTCCCTCATTCCCGAAAATCCGTTCCATACATCCCAAATCTTCTCTGCTTCGCAAGGATACTGAAGCCTGGGTGCCACATCATCCTATAGTCCCCCCTTAAGAAGAAGAAGGGATAATGGAAGAGAAAATAGAAACTACTATAGTATATTGGGGTTAGATAGAGTTAAATACGGATGTAGTCCCCCTTCAGTATATAGAAATATTGGGGTTATAATGGGGTAATGGAAAAGAAAATGGAGACTACTATTTAGGGTTTAGGGGCATAGTCCCCCTTAAGTAGATAGAACATGGCTTTGGGTATTTTATCATAAACCTCCCATATATCCCATACTCTATCTACTTAAGGGGGACTATAAGCAATATGCCCCGAATCTTGCAAACCAGGAACCTGAGCACAGGTTCTGGGTCGTAAATCAACCAGGTTTTTATTCTGTGTCCCCCCCTTACGTTCTACGATACATGTCTACTCATACCTTTTGAGAAGTAGCCTTCCCTAGAAGCCCAGTTACCTACATATTGGGTTCCTGTCCTTAAGTCCTTATGAATATAATGTTATATTATGCGTACCCCAAGGACCTACTATATGGGTACCTGGACTTGTAGGGCCTCAACCCAGCCAAACACCAGCACCACCGAAGCCTCTACAAGTTGCGCCAGCAATGCGAAACCGCCTTGAGCGGCGCCGCCGATTGTCTGCGCCTTAGAACCCAGAGGGTGCATGTACCCTCTATTTGGGTACTTGGGTCCTGGGTAATAGCAATTATAGTATAGGTTTTGGGTAGGTATATGATTATTTGGTACTTGGACTTTTAGGGGAATATAGAATAAGTTTTTGGGTGTAGGGGGCAACTGAGTCTGCAGGAGAGAGAGAAATGGTTCGCAACTATGCAATGCTCTAATGCTGGTTCATGAATCTGGGGGATATGAACTGTATCGACTTGTTGATATTCCTCTCTGCTCGTGAAAACAAAGGTTTTCAGCATACTGGGACATGCAAATGGAACCATATGTTGAAATCCATGCTATAGCGGAGACTAGTCCGGTCTGGTTCATGAGTGGATGGATTGTTTTAGGGTTTGCGTCAGGACATGTGATCCATGGCATTCAGGGTTCTGCTGGCAAGAAGGATGCTGGAACGGCCTATGGATTTTGGGTTGAGGGTCTCTTCCGGTGGCTGGAGGTCTGCGAAGGTCAGGGTTACAGAAATCATGGTTTTGGATTCCCGGCAGCTTCCTGGAAGGAAGCTGACCACGCTCGCACCATGCGGCATGCCAACTGCAGATGCTGAACGTCATCTGAAGGGCAAGCCTGCACTATGAGGTAAGACAATGCGGTTCAGGGTTTAGGGTTTAGGGGGCACGGACCCCGACCATAGCGTGCCCCCCGTGAGGTCCATGAACCTTCTCTCTCACAATGATTGGAAAATACATTCGCAGAATCTCAACTCGGTTCCACCGGGGGATGGCGCAGGCACAAACTCAGGAGATTTCAGTCTGCAAGCAAACAGACGAACTGCTGCATCAACTGCCAAGGGGTAAGTCCGTCGGTAGCCCAGGTGAGGCTCTTCGCAGTGTTGAGATTTGTTGCGCGGAAAACGCATTTCAAGCACAATTCTCTTTTTGTAGGGGCTAGGGGTGGTCTTATAACTAAGGTCCGCGCAGCTCCAGCTGCTTTCGAAAAGATCTGTTCCTGAGCCCAACTGGACAGGGACAGAAACGCCGAGAAGAACTCAAACGCCCTGTGCAGCTTGTGCTTTCTGCTTCCAAGCTTCGACAGATGCCATCTGGAACAGAAACCAAACGTGTCGAGTCCTCACTGGATGGACCACACATAATTCTTGACAGTTTGGTATTCTGGGACAATAAAGTTAAATATTCATAGCAGGTTTCCTGCCAAGGTCCAACTATGACACGACCTCACGGTATTGCTACATTCCGTCCGCTGGCATGCTATGCAAAAGCTAACAGTAGCTGCCAATCGTGCAGTGTCCTGCCTATCTATCTGCCTGCAGCAGGCAAATGACCCGGGAGCAGCCGTCCATGACTAGCGCATGTGTAGTATGTGGGGGTTGACTGGTGAGTGAGTCAGCGGTTGGGTGCGGACAGCGGGGCCACACGGGGTTGGGTTGTTGAGGGGGATCAGCTTTTGGCTGCATTTTATGCTTGCCGGGCAAACTGCCGTGCACCAAGCTGCCAAAGGTAGGGCAACAGGCGAGTATGAGCTGCTGTCGCTCTTATCAGGATGTTTGGTGCCTTTCGCTCAAATTTGCTCAACAGTTGAATCATTGCTTACTACTTGCTCAGGTTTGCTCTTTCCAGATTTGCGTGAAGAAGCTTGGAGCCGGAACAGGGTGGAAGACTGGCGCGGCACACACAGAAGAAACAAATCATCTCAAACCAGACTGCAAGATATATCCAGCACTTGGCCACAACAAAGCTGAGCCGCCATGAGCTGCTAAGTAGAAAGCAGGAGGGACTCGCAGCAATAGGCGCCATACGCCCAAGACGCGGGAGCGGTCCGACAAGTCTACAACTGTTGCTTGCGAACATGTCCCAGGCTTCTCCAAAGGCTGCTGGAAAGATGCCTGGAGCTTGGGCCCCACCCTAAACCCTAATAAAAAGAAAGCCCACAAGCCTTAAGCCTTGGGGATGCAGGACTCCCTTCTCAACACAGAACTTTCATGAGCCAAGCGCCCGCTGTGCCCGCCAAACGAGCTATAGTCTAAACTCCCTTTATCCCCCCTAATAGCCCCTGGAATAGTTCCCTAAAAAATGCCCTATATAATCCCCTTCAGGGAGTTTAGACGTGCGAGATTTTTCACTGGCAGCTGACGGAAGTTATGGTCTGGAGCCTCTTGGAGGCTATTTGGAAGCACTGGAGGGTCCCTGGCCACCTGGATCCTGTAGTATGCTGTAATATACTACAATATACTATAGTATACTATGTACTATATAATATACCATAATATACTATATACTTTATAATATACTATAATATACTATGATATACTGTGATATACTCGAATATCTTATATGCAGTAGTACGCTTTGCTATAGTATGCAAGTATGCCATAGTACACAGTGAGCAGCATGCAGATGCCCTGAGAGCCGGCCACTTGCCTTTTTTGTGTCTTCAAGGCGAAAGCTTGAAGATCTCCCTATGGTGTACCATTAAGGTTTAGGGTTTAGGGACCAGAGCACATGCTATTGTATACTATAGTATAGAAAGGCAAACTATAGTGTAGTATGCTATTGTACACTATAGTATAGTAAAGTAAACTAGTGTAGTATGCTATTGTGTACTATAGTATAGTAAAGTAAACTATAGTGTAGTATGCTATAGTATGCTATGGTATGGTGCCTGGTGGGGGTTGTGTCCTGTTTTCCTCCGTCGGCCGACTGAGCCTTGTCGAAATGCAGCAACTTCACGACGCAACAAGAAAACATTCCTGACGCCCAAGATGGACATAAAGACGGTGCTTTTGTGTCATACCCCTTGCTGAGCCAGGCGGAGGAACAAGCTTGAAAGTCGAGTCCAGCAATGCATTGGGATCAAAAACTCGCACCGGCTGAATATTCGTCTTGTTTTCGGGCGAAGCCAGCAGCATCAGCCATGCTCCTGTCGCCGCAAGAAAGTGAGGGGCGGAGCAACATCAAGCTAGCACGATCTTTCTTTCTTGCAAGTTGAGGGTCTACATTCCAGTCCAACGGTAAGTTAGTAAAGGTCTGCAATTGAGGCCATGATCCATCATGATACTGTCAGGCAACCATATCTCCTGGACAAGCAAGCGGCGAAGAAAGAAGATGATCACCGCTTGCTTGGAGCGTCCTTGCAGATGCAGCATATTAATTGGGTTTCGGACACAAAGCTGCCAGGGGCGTGGGTTGCGCCCTAAACATGCTTCAGCATGGCATCTGTGAGTTCAACTTTTTCCAATTATTCATGCAATGCAGCCTTCGACTTCAAGCTCACACCTAAAATTTGCCCTGCCGGCCCGCCGCGCTACCATACAATGAAGCCGGGACTCTGAGTCACAGTCTGAGTCTGACTGCTGAGGGTGTAAAGTAGGAATGATACAGGGTACTATAGGGAATTCTAACTACAGGATACTTGAGGGTATTATAATAAGGTACGGAGCGGCCTGGCTTGCATTTGCAACTCTGGTCAGTTTCGCACCGCCTTACTTAGATCACAAATGTTCCCTGTGATACCTATCGTCATCATGGCTGTTTGTTCGTACCGTATATTGCTACCTAGAAACTCTCCCTACACTTCCAGGGCTCTAACTGTGAAGGTCCTTACAGGCTTTGGCGGTACTTAGAAGTATAGATCCTTTTACCATATAGCATAGTATACTAGATTGTAATTATAATATACACATAGTATCTTTATAGTTTAGTATACTACAACATACTATAGGGTCTTCGTCTAGGCGTGGACAGGCTCAGGGCTTATAAGTCCCCTAGTGTCTTCCCCGATGCCCGCACACGGGCACCAAGCCGTGCACCAAGCCGGGCACTTGGGCAGACGCCCGGTGCTGTGACATCAGGGACATTCAAGTACCTGGAGAGCGAAATGGGACTTGTAAGTAGAGTTATAAGTACCCTAAATATAGTTACAAGTACCCTAACTAGAGCTATAAGTATACTAACTATAGTGATAAGTACCCTGACTATAAACACAATAAGGTTACCTGAATAACAACTCTACTTACAAGTCCCAGAGCCCCTCCAAGTAGGGGTCTACAGTACATACACTCGGGCCCGAAGGAAGCACTACTCACTACTCATATTTACCTAGATTTTAGTAGTTACACGGCACGACCGTACTAGTATCCCAAGAAGGGAGAGCTCTATACTGCTTTTATTCGCTCTTCTACATTGCCCATATAACTTATAAACCACAGAAGACAATACCAAGTCACTGACTCACATTGGAGAACCTGTCGACAACATGGCTAGAATCAAAGCCAGCAGGCAGCAAGTTCTCTCGAGACTGGAGGGCTCCTGCGGGGTGTGGACACGGATGACAGAACATCCTGAACCCTCGCAAACCTGAACCCTAAACGAACCCTTGCAGCTTCAGAGCCGTCTCAACGGTCTGGCAGAAGCTCGAGAGCTTGCTGCCCTTAGACACAAAATGGGCCAGAGCCGCTGCTGCCGCCTCCTTGCGGGCAGCTGACAGCTTGCTCAGGCGGCGGGCCAGCTGTTCCGTTCCCAACTTCCGCTGCCCCTGGCCCACTGAGAGCACAGCTTCCAAGTATTTGTCCGCAAACACGTTGTCATGCTTCACACCCCGTTGTTGCATCTCCATTAGAACTGATTGGAGATCCTCCACCGGCTGCCTGTGCAAAGTCTGCACGATGATCGTAAACAACCTGAGATCTGGCTTCAAGCCTGCGTCAAGCATCCGCTTGAATGTGAGTTTCACAGCCTCAGGCCCTCCTTGCTTTCCAGTCTCGCATGCGCGGAGCACTGATGTGTAGTGACCGACATCTGCTTTAACCTTGGCCTCTGCCATCTCATCCAGCAAGCTGGTTGCAGCATTCATGTCCGCTGCATCGGCTGCAGCGACCAACCTGGCTGCAGCCATAGTTGCGTCCATCTTGTAGTTCTGCAGGGCTTCTTCCCATATTTGCCGGACACGCTTCCGATCGCCAAGTTTCCCAAACAGCTTCATTGCCAGGTTGTACGTCACGATCCCCTGCTGGAGTGACATCTCGCACAGCTGGTTGTACAGAGCTGCACCAGCCTTGTACTTGCGGCATTTCAAGGCCGCGTTCATCTCAGCATTGAAAAAGGGAGTGAACGGCACCTTTGCAGATCCTTGTAGTTCTTGGACCCTTCGCCATTGTCTCCGATTTGCCGCTTCATTGACCTGCCGCAACAGTGACTTTTCTTGCTCCGTGAACTCATACTTGTTCGGGCGCTGGTTCTCTGCTGATGTGTAGAAATTGCTTGGCAAGCCCTCGGCTGAAAAGAAGCGGCTGCTCAGCCACGTAGGCGCCAATGCTGAGTGCAATGGCAAGAGCAACCCACCTGAACCGCTTGGTATCAGCAGGCATGTCTTCGACGGCTATCTTGAGAGCTGAGTTCTCAACACGGCAGTGAACATGCAGCCCTGGTAGACAAGCGGTTATATTCAAGCGTGCAGTAAGGCAGCAAGTCGCCTTACAACCGGCAGAAGTTTTCAACAACCTGCATCATGGGCATTTGAAGCATGTGGCCCATGAGAAGCTGCAATGACCTCATTTCGCTTGTCTCCCAACACCAACAACCTCAATCTCAAAACCAAAACCCTCATTAGACCCTATAAGCCTCAAAGCTTCTGGAAGCAGAAGGCGGACACCAAGAATTTTCCGACTACAACTGCAAGCGTAAGCACTACATGTCAACAAAATACAATAACCAAAGCATGTGTTTAGCAACCTCACTGCTCAACCATCTGGATACATTAGACCTCTCGTCATTGCACAGTGTCCTGCGCGAACTCGTGCCACATCGTGGAGGGGGCGTGCCTGCACCTCACCAGCACTGCACTTTTTCCCTCGGGCCCTAACGGTCTAGATAAACAATTAGGGCACAAAATTCGTACCTAGAGTCCCAGGTTTCGAACAAAAGGGTTCAGGGGGTGGGGCGGGCATCGGGTGCAGGGCTTTCAAGCACGAGGACGATTTTTGGCTTCATAGCAGTGCAGTTTACTAATCTATTACATCGTAGCCGCAGCCAGTACTTGGAGCCACGTTTGATCTGGTGTATCATACTTTTTTAGGGGTTGAAGAGCCAATTGACGGGAAAAGCAACGCAGGCAAGCTAGCATCACCAGAGACCCATACTTCTGGGTCCTTGCAGCCCTGTGAGTTGGGCTTGGTGTGTGGCTTCTGCAAAATCTGGGACGGCAGACTGCCAACTCCTCAATCCGCTGGCTTGCGCTAGCTGCATTCTCCTCTACAATCGTTGACCTCGTGTAAGAATCTTGCCAGCTGCTAGCACCGGAAGAGCAATGACGGCATGGCCTCACCGCCTCTCAAGCATCTTTTAACCCCATGAGGACAAGTTGATGTTGCGAAATGAACTCCCATCTGTCACTTGTTTCTCAAGCCGATTGCAGTCATCCTGGGCGCCAGACGGAATTCAGGACCGCATCGCGTGTCCTTTCTATGTACTTTCCAAACCTACGTGTGGATCCACGACATGAGGGGTATACTCTAACCACAGTGCTGACTATAGCCTACATAGTATACTATAGTTTGGGATCTATGAGGGAAATGCTTTTCGCACCTATGCCGAGGCAAACAGGTGGCTTTTGCGAAAGTACACCCAAGTAGAGGACTTCAATTATGCAATCTTGCACCCACTCCTGGACCCTACCGTCTTCTCCCTGAGCCTCCTGTTACCTACTTAACAGGTTTCTGTTCCTCAGACCCTACATCGCCTCTATACGCCATATACCATAGTAACCCATTACATAGGTAACTGCAAGCCCAGGATCTGGACCCTAAAGAAGAACAAGAAGCGCTACGCAAGCGGCAGGCAGGCCTTGCACTCCCTCGGCAAGGTGGTATCCTGAACCGTGCCCAGGAGCGTTGCATTCCGAGGGTTTCCGAGGCAACAGATAGCCGTTTAGGGTTTAGGGTCGCGTGCGTAGTGGACTACCTAGCATGCTCGTGATTCCACACGGCCTCAATGGGACGAGAAGTAGCCGAAGTGAGAGTCGTTGAGCCAGCGCACGAAGGCCTGGACCATCCACGATGCAATATTGGTTTGCGAGGGGACCCCCGGGCTATTGCGGATTCATGGACCTCATCTTGGGGGTTTTTGGACCCATCTTAGACCCAGGAACCTGTGCCTCTTGGTGACTTGGACATGGAATCTGGGGTGCGAAATACACTTTTGGGGCTCATGGACCTTATCTAAACCATGGATTATAACACATGTGAGCGTTTGGCGCATCTCAGAGTTTCTTTAAGCAGAAATCAATGCCCCTTATTCTGTATCACAAAACTCCTTCTAAATGCGGGGTTCCAACGCAAACGCCAAGAAGACACAAGAAGAACTCCTTCGCTCTGTGCAGCGTGTGCTGTCTGCTTCCAAGCTTCGACAAATGCCATCTGGAACAGAAACCAAACGTTTCAAGTCCTGACTGGGTGGACCTCGTATAGTTCTTGGCAGTTTGGTACTCTGGGACAAGAAAATTAAAGATTCATATCAGGTTTCCTGCCAAGGTCCAACTATGACACGAGTTCACGGTATTGCTGAATTCAACCTACTTGCACGCAGTGCCAAGCTGAAAGTAATTGCTAATCGTGGAGTATCCTGCCTATCTATCCGCCTGCAGCAGGCCAATAACTGAGAGCAGCCGTCCATGACTAGCGCATGTGGATATGTGGAATAAGTGCTGGTGAGCGAGTCTGCTTATCATGTTGGGTTGGGTGTGGACAGCGGGGCCAAAGGGGGTTGGGTTGTTGAGGGGGATCAGCGTTTGGCTGCATTTTATGCTTGCCTGGCAAATAGCCGTGCATCAAGCTGCCCAAGGTAGGGCAACAAGTGAGCCATGGGCTGCCGGCACTCGTATTAGGATTTCTGGTACCTTTTGCTCAACAGTTGCTCGCTACTTTCTCAGGGTTGCTCTTTCCAGATTTGCCTGAAGAAGCTTGGAGCCGGAACAGGGCGGAAGACTGGCACAGCACGAACAGAAGAATCAAATCATGTAAACTAGACCACAAGACGCATTCAGCACCTGGCCACAACAAAGCTGGGCCGTCATGAGCTGCTGAGTAGAAAGCAGGAGGGACTCAATAGGCGCCATACGCCCAAGACACGGGAGCGGTCCGACAAGTCTGCAACTGTTGCTTGCGCGCATGCCCAAATCCTTTGAGCCCTGCATAACCCCTATCTAGTCCATATGGAACGTTTTATATAGGGACTAGATAGACGCTAAATAAGAACTTGAGGGCTGGAACGTCCTTCTCGAAGCTGCCCATGGGCCGCGCATGTGCTGGCTTCTCCAAACACTGCTGGAAAGATACCTGGAGACTTGGGGCCCACCCCTTAATCAAACCCAAACCCACAAGGCCTGTGGGTGCAGAAGTCGGATCCTTTTTCGACACAGAACTTTCACTCCCGAGCCAAGCGCCCGCTGTGCCAGCACGCCAAATGAACGCGCGAGCTGAGATTTTTCACCGGCAGCTGATGGAAGATGTGGTCCCGAGTAAAGGCCAAGCCAAACATTACCACCCTTGCTTCAACGAATACTGTAGTCATACTTGTAGGCCAACAATGAAGCCACCCTCGGGACATACAGTTACCTATGCAAGTCAGGTTATCTGATAACCGGAACAACGTTTTTGCAAGCCATGTAGCTCGACATCTGTCACATAAAATCTGGGACTGAACAAGATTAGGATCTGCCGACACAACGGTAACAGACACACTGCATTCCAGCTCAGCCATTTCATCAGGAACCCCCAAATCAGCTGCCGGTCGCTACCCTACGAGTGAAGCTGCCAGATGCCACGACGGCGACATCTGACATGCAAAGCAGTACCTAGACCTTTTGACTACACCATGATCTCCTCAGCACCAGCGCTGAGCCCCGTGGGGTAGGAGCTGTCAAAGAGGACTCCACATTCCTGGAGGCAAGATGCCCCAAAAATGACATGAACACCGATATGGGCGATGCTAGATTTTGCTGGTCAAGATAATGTCCATACCCTAAACTTGCCCTAAACCCTGTTCTTGTTCGGGCTCGGGGCTTCCAGGTCGCACCGCGTCCACTGAAGTTTCTATCACTTCGCCTAGTCCTCTCCTACCGACAATAGCCCCCCCACCCTTGAGGCTTCAGGATCCTCTCCCCCGAAGAATGCATTTTGACAATACACTACCAGCACATAGGGGAACGCTCATTCCTGGCGGCGTGGTGGGTGGACTGCTTGGGGACAGCATTGCAAGCTGTGCTCAGGACGTTAACGTTCCCAAGCCCTCCATGCCCTCGCACAAACCACAAAGCAACAGGAGGCCTTAAACTCTGAACAGGCTATACCACTCAAACTTTGGCGCATGCCCAGTTCTGGTTTTGGATGGCTAGTTCAGTCCTCCAACACTGACAGCTTTCAACAGACAAACTAGCACACAAATATCAAAACAAAAGCAAGGGTTTAGGGTTCATCTTAGAGCCATTGCCAGCCGAAATTCTCCACCGATTGTCTGCGTCTTTGGGTAGGGCTTGCAAGCTTCGCCATCCGCGGGGCGGTGATCGATGAAGGTCTTATCGTCACTGGCCCGCGACCTAGGGTTGAGGTTTAGGCTTACCCCTAAGGATCCAAGCCAACAGGCTATAATCTAAACTAGTATCCCCCTTGATAACCCCTACAGTAGTCCCCTGTATGATCCCTGATATGACACTCTCTAAGGAGTTTAGAATATGGCTCATGTGCCTTTAAAATACCTAAAGCCCTAATATTTGGGTACCTGGACCCTTAGGGTTACGTCTTTGGATTCAGATGGTCCAATTGGTTGATGACTCCTTCTCCTGAAGTGGCACTTTCGGGTCCAAGGCATGGTGGCTTGCATGTAGATTTGAAGACTGGGAGACCCCTTAACACCCTTGAAAACTTTTGGATATCTTGCAACCTCTACACACCCCACACCCTACACCTTAAACCCCTCTAAGAGCTCCCGATCTTGAAACCTTTAAAGACCTCACCCTACACCTGAAACCCTAAGGACCCCTATCTTGAAAACTTTAGACACCCCCCACCCTACACCTTAAACCCCTCTACTTGGAGGGTCAAGAGGACTTGATATGTAGGTTTATAATAAGTGCAATAAGGATAACTGAGGTTACTATATGGGCCATAGGGGTTATTAACCTACTTACTAAGTCCCCCTGACCCTCCAAGTATCCACTCAGTCCTTAACCCTTTAAACCCTGAACCCTGAACGCTAAATCCTTAACCCTAAACCCTTAACCTCTAGATCCAGGAAGAAGATGAAGAGCTGCACCCTTAAGAACCCTCGGAGTGCATCTTGGGAGCAATCGGATGTAGCCTTTCTCCCCCCAGCTTGGGCCCCAAGAGTTCCTGGCGCATGGCCAGGGACTTCTGTAAGGCTTCAGGGTTTACACAGACTGTAGGGCTTACTTAGGGCATAGGCGGGGATTACGGGTGGAGGGGGTGCGATGAATGCCTGCATAGAATGTTGGGCCTGAAGTTGTACTCGAGCCGATTCGAGCCCTGAGATGTAAAAAAACAGTAACAAGAAGTTCTGCCGCTCAGTTTTGAACTGGAATGCGAGTCTTGCAGACATCCCAAAGGTCCAAACGCAATCCGCTCGGTCAGCACTATGGTGTTGGAAGCATGGCCACCCTTGAACCTTCAGCTGAAAGTATTGGGAGTCAAAACTGCTTGCAGAAAACCATTTCAGGCTCCTTCAATCCCAAGGTAAACCCCTATATAATTTCAGTTGCCATTTAATTTCTCATTGCATTTCCATTGGCTTTCCATTAACAGCTACCTAGATTACGAGCTCCTTCGCACTGAATCTTCCACAGCCTGAGTCTGAATGTTGTGGGTTCCCCCTTCCCTTACCAACATCCAACTTCCAGCCTAAACCTCTGCCAGCGAAAGAAGAGTTGACCCTAACGAGTTATTTGGGTACATTGGCTTCAGGACTGTGGGATTTAGGGCTGAGGGCTTAGGGATTAGGGCTTCGGTCTTGCTACGGAAGTGTCATGAAGCACTAAACTGGCAAACTAGTCCAATCCAAAGACTATTGCATAGCTCTCACCGCCGACCTAGACCTCCCAACTGTCCTATCCTAAACCCTACACCCTACCCTAAACCCCAAACCCCCTTCCTTCCGTAATGGCCTACAACCTCACCATCTTGGGGTCAAAGGGGGTCGTTTCTGATATTCAGAAGGTCTAATTTGGTATGCCCTAAACTCCTGGTAGTTTCCCTCAACAAGGGGCCCGCATAGAGACCCCCAAACGATAATCCTTGCTATAGGGGCCCCCCCCGGAAGGGTACCCCTGATGTCGGGGAAACCCCAAAGCCTAAACCCTGTATATCTCTATATAACCCCTATAACCCCCTTTAAAGGCACCCCTAATTTTGGGAAACTCCAAACCCGAAACCGTATATGTCTCTATATAACCCCTATATACCTCGTTTAAAGCGACCCCTAATGTTGGGAAACCCTCCCCTCAACCCATCTGCCCTAGCTGTCCTCACCAGCCAATAGTCCTTCGCATAGCCGACGGCCTGGACACCATGGTCCAAGGTGTTGTCCGAACCTGACAGACCAAGAGCGCCAAGGTACGTGTGTTGTACATACCTCCTGGACCCTCCAATGTAATTCCTTTTTGGGTTTGTTATGGTTTTTGGGTTAGGACTCTTATTAGCACTACCATGGACTACCAAAAAATGGTACTACGTTGGAGGGTCTCAGCTTGGGTTCTCAGAGTGTTCCCACGAAACCAACCGTGGAGAATCGGTGTACGTAGACTCCCTGATCTCAGTCCTAAACCCCAACAAGAATCCCTAAACAATTGACCCCTGAACCCTAAACTTAAAGACTCCTTGCGGGCCTTGGCTGCAGCCGCTGAAAATGCCTCCGCCATACCTGAAGGGATGATACTTAGAGGGCCGGGGGGGGGGGCCTAGTAAGTAGGTTAGTAAGAGGGGTAACTAGGGTTACTAAATGGGTCATAGGGGCTATCCACCTACTGGCTAAATCCCCCTGACCCTCCAAGCAAATCCCTCACAGGTATTGATTGGACAATTTTAGGTTGTAGGGTTTTAGGGTCTGTGGTTCGCGGGGCCTGAGGTAGAATTCTGTTATGTTTCAAAAGCCAACTGCTCATGATGTGATACTTTGCATCAATAGGGGCTCAACACATATATAGTCCCCCTTAACTAGATAGAATATGGGGTATATGGGGATCTTTCTATACCATAACCAAAGCCATATTCTATCTACTGAAGGGGGACTATAGACCTCAAAACACCATGGTCCTCTTTACAAGGGCCACCAAAAAGGGATCCCTGAGTTTCGAAACCGTACACCCTATGTAACCCCATATACCCTCTCTTCCCTGTATATAGTATGTGTGTGTATATATATATATGTATACCTAGGGTTTAGGGTATATATATATAGAGANNGAGAGAGAGAGAGAGAGAGATCCAGAAAACAACCCTTTAAAAGGACCTCTGTTCGTTGAAATCCTACAAGTAAACCCTAAACACTACACCGTAGACCCTAAACCGCGTGGTTTGCTGCGATCCCTGTAAGAAACCTCCAACAGTCAAGGGGCAGCTGCCATGATCCCGCTGCCACAGTCACAGACACGGGCCCCTTCGTCGCCAAGGCAGTCTCCTTTTTGAGGGCTTAGGGTTCAGGATTNNTAGGAAGGGACTTCCAACTAGACCGCCGAAAAAAACCATAGAAAGTTGATCACCTTCAGAGACTTGAGTCTAATCATACAGGAACACGTGGCTGATAGAAGTACCTCTCTAGAGCTACAGTGCGTGAGCTAGCTTACTGCCCATAAAAAGTAAGTGCAACCCAGTATGATCTACGATGTTGCAAGTCAAGTATGCCTGAGAACGTCAGCTTAAGCAGCTCCGCTAGGCTCAGAACTACCTACTGTCGTTGGTAGGGATAAAGGTAGGGATAAAGGCCTGCGGCCTGCATTCCTGCAGGAGACGTATATAACCCACGATACATCACCGCTACAAAAGTTTCG
>CAJNIZ010040224.1:8112-23970 GCA_905231905.1 Symbiodinium pilosum | reverse complement strand
CTTTAAAGCTCCGGAGGAGGCCCCAGGAAACCAGTGTAGGAGTCTAGGGGGATAGAGGGGGGACAAGTTGGAGTTGACGAGGACCGTCTAAGGGCAAGTAAGTCCGTGAGTCGAACTTTTGTAGCACCGCAGTAATCTACTAGTTTCCATGATATTTCCATGCCTGTATCCCTACTAACTAACATGGAAGACCCACAAGCTGGCTGCGGCTGAAAGCAGGCGTGGCTCCAACGCGGAGGCGTCATTGACGGGGAGCCTCACGTAGGCGGAGGCCTGAGAAAGCGCAGTGCGGATTGAAAAACAGAGGTGGGAAGAGGATGACATAAAAGTTTACATCATTCTGAGTGAGACCCCCTTAACTTTTGGGCATTTTGGGCATCCTGATTCTTCGCGATCGACCAATGCATGCAAGCAACCCTAGGCCGGCATCTTACTCTGGCAGTTTGAACCTCAACCATCCTATGCAGGAAGAAACCTCACCACAAGAGAAGGTTTCAAAGATGACCTATGTGTGACAGTCACAAAAACATAAGACGGATGAGCAAAGTACTCACAGCTACACAACAACATGTATTGCTAGTCATGCAGTGGAGCGGAGGGATAACCCTCACACAATACGATAGCTCAGTCCGTCGTTCAGAAAGTGTTGCGGTGGGGGCTGCAACAAGTGTGCTGATGACCTCCATCATGCTGTCCCAGTATAACCTTTGCCGCAGAACTCAGCAGACTCTCAAGCCCTGAATTCTAAATATACTGACTCAAGCCTACCAAGACTCAACCCTCTATCCTAAACTCTGATGAAATCGTACCTTCTGCCCTGAGGCCCACAGAGCCTGATCCAAGGTCGTAACCCAGAAGTGTATTCCCGCAACCCAACTCCAAGCCAAGACTCCCAATGACCTAGACCCTAAACATCCCTAAGCCCTGAACTCTGAAGGCCCTGAAACCCATGATTCTCAAAGGCCTCAACTCTAAAATCCCAGAAGCCTTCACAGCTGGGGTGTAGGTTGGGCAGGAAGCGTCCCTGCCCTTGTAAGGCATGCTGGTCTCAAGAGCGATGCCCTGGGTCAGGGCCAAGGTTATGTTCAGGAGGTGTTGTAGATTTGGGAATTTCCCGAAATTAGGGGCACCATTTTGGGGGTCCCGAGAATATGGATTCTACCATGCTGGGATTTGTATTGGAGTCCCCCTATTTATGAAAGCTACCAAACTTCCCTATGAAGTAGGGTGAAGTAGCTCACAAATGGCCGCTTCAAACCCTAGACGCTGTCTTTATCGGCCTGAAGCCCATCTCCGCACGAAATCCACTGGCTTAAGCTTGACTTCCCATGCAATTTCCCAATTCCACATTCGATTCTCCACCTGTCTGTCTAACCCTGGGCCCATAATCCCGATTGGTCTGTCAAAATACCATGGTTAGCTCCCCTAAATAATCCTAACCAAGGGGAACCCTTGTGCTGCTAGTATAGAGGGGGTAGCAAGGGAACACCAATACCCTAAACCCCAAGTCCTAAACTCTAAAATCTAAACCCGAAACTCTAAACCCTACACCCCAAACCCTAAACCCTACACCCTAAGCACTAAACCCATGAGAAATGGCCTTTGTGATGGTCAAGTTGAAGGCAAGCTCCATGGTGGCCCCCTCGCAGCCGCCAGTTCCTGCAGGGTTTCTGGCCATAAGCGTCCAAGCAACCCAGACCCCTGAATAATGAACCCCCTCTCCAAAATAGGGGGTTTAGGAATCAGGGGTTTACATTACCAAAATATTGGGGCTTTAGGTACCTTGAAGCCATATTATTTGGGCCCTTGGACCCTCAGGGTGGGTTGCTGGTAAGGAACGTTACGTTCAGTTCTTGCCATGTAAAATGGAGATGCCGTGGATAAGGTAGTTTCCTCGAAATTCTACTACTAATAACATAAGCCTGAAGTTCCGTCACAACAACCCAGGTTGGGCGGCGTGGATTTGCACCCCGAGGCTAGAAATGAAGGCGCTCATCCCCGTCTTCCAGCCCTAAACCCTAAATTACCACTTACATGTACGGCATGATGGAGCTTTGAGCCACAAACCTCAGACATTTGGGTCTGTGAGTACCTGAGGCTTTTATGACGACTCGAATTCTGGGAATGGCACAGAATAATTAACTAGTCTTTTGCGTGCCATGAACTGCGATTAAACAGGGAATCGTACTTACCACATCTACGGCTGCTAGAATATGATCTACATCAGACCCGCGTCGCCATGCGAGTGCACCTTGCAAAGTCATGTGTGCCAGTACCGGTTAGGAAGCAGGGCCATAACATGGACAAGCTTGTTCGCTAGGGCCAGGCAATACCTGGAACTGTCAGCATGACTTTTCAACGCATGACCTAGTCTCCAAATCCTAGCATGGAGCATGATGGTTGGGTGTTTGTAGGCTGCAGACCTCTTTCATGAGGCCCTCTTCAAGGCTCCCACCTCCGCATTCCTGGGGATTCTCCACGCAGTCCACATAGGTCTGAGGCGCCAGAGTGAGCAACTTGCCAGATTGGATGGCCTCATTGAATAACACGAAATTCAGTGCCGAAATCTTAGGGTACGATGAATTAATGAGGGGTGTTGAGGGCTAGAGTTTAGGGGTTGGAGGGCTTGGAGGCTTACAGTCTACCAATACTACTCTCAAGGACCCCGCCTACCCTCAAGGGACACCACTCAAGCTGGCCCACATTCTTGACATTCTGATCCTTCCGCCTAGCTGAACCGAAAAACACCGGGAAGTTGACTAGCCTTGCTCTCAATATGCAGATGCGCATACGCTGTACCAAGTGTCAAGAGACCTGAGAAGCAGTACAGGGAGCCTATCCCTAGAGAGGGCTGCAAATGGATATCCGATGTAGGCAGTGTACAAGGAAGCTTCCAGTACCTTAGCGGGTATGAGTCCTTCAGGTGGTAAGGAGACACTCCCATGAACAACTTGGAAATGTGCGGAATATAGTGTTTAATTCAAAAACAATTGTGTTTCTAGATGTACCCGCAGAAAAAAAACTAAGATCAATCTTCTCGCGCAACCCAAACAACCACAATATCCCTGCTCATGCAGACAACCAGGATTCGTGTAACAGGGTTGGGGCCGGGGCTTGTCAGCTAGGAGAGCATGCCTCTTTGGCAAGCAACATGCCAGTCGGTGTGGTACTAACATGTTTCCAATACAGGAATTTCCAAAAATCTTTAAGTAGTGATATACTGTTTAATACTATCAATAATAACAGTCATATTCAGTAATAGTAGTCGTATCAATAAGGGGGGGGGGGACCCCAACAATGCTGTAATCCTTCTTACTCTTATGGGGGCCCCTTCTGCCACGCTTGTCCCGATCCAAGAACCAAACCAGGCCTCCACATATACCCTTAGAGTCCAAGCACCTCAAGCACGGGGTCTTAGGGACCAAATGGTAGTTTCCAAAATTAAGGGGACCCCGATATAGACTCCAAAATATTATGGCCCACCCATGGTTCTTGGTACCTAGAACCCCTTTTTTTGGTGTACTTGGACTCTTAAGGATTTCTACTCCCAGGATAGGCTGACAATGGTTTAGGGTTGCCCTCTCCTACCCTAGAGCACGATGGTCCATCTCCGACAGCTGAATATCGCCAACTTACCCTGACTATTTTGAGTGGCACCTGCTTCATATGCACCTTGGAAAGCAACTCTATACCCTAGACTCCTGTTTTATTCTCCGGCCTCAAGTCATGTTCTCCAGCATTAGTTAAGTGGTAATTTCCCTTAATATGGGAACCCCAATATAACCCCAAAATACCATAATCCTTGTTATGGGGACCCCCAAAAAGGTACCCCTAATCTAGGGAAACCCCCAAGTGTCAAAGCACCAGCCAAGGTTGAGCGCACAGATCATCAACTGTAGGGTTTAGGGTTTAGGGTTTAGGGTTTTGTTGAAAGCAAGTTGGCTCAAAGCAAGTAGGAAGTGCTGGTCTTCACACTAGCAGCCTTACTAAACAAAACAAAGCCTTCCCGAGAATATTAATACACGAGCTCTCTGAATTGGCACCCTCGTCTTCATCCATCCTGCGTCGAATCTGGCTTAAGCTCTTCTCCCTGGTGCTTCGTAGGGACTGGATCATGCAGGGACTATTCTGGGTGCTTGCATTGGGGCTACTATTGGGATTGATTCCCTCATTCTCTACTAAGCAGCCAGTAGTCTGCAGGACCTTACGGAAACTGCCTTAGACAAGCACCCTAAACCCTGATCCCTAAAAAGCCATTGGATCATGAACTTTCCAAGCGAGGAGCATAGTGGGATTCCACAGTCTCAGTTGCTGAGAATGCCCAGCAAGACCCACATCCACCTTCGTGCATGTTGGGCTTGGAATTCAATCCGAGCTCTATCTGAGCTATAGTCTAAGCTCCGAGTCTCCCCTGAATAACCCCTGTAATACTCCCCTAGGTAACCCCCCCTTTTAAGACGCTTAGACCTTTCCGAACCCCTGAACGCATTGGAGCTGATGTACTGTAGACGCTGCGGGTGGTGCAACATATTCTCTTAATATGCTAGTCTTCCATAAACAGGGGGGACCCCAGGATGCATCCCAAGAGACCCTAATACATATTACATGGAACCTCAAATTCTCTAGTGACTTACTTCTTGCAAAGCAGGCTAAACCATTGGCCCGCACTCTGCATCTCGAAGAGCAACTCAATAACGTTTTTGGTGGTTGAAACCATTAAGGGTATATTCAGTCTATCAAATACTATACCCAAAAGGAGGATATAATCTTGTTCCATCTTGGGTACCATAGTACCCCCAAATAAAATACTACTCATTCTTTTACAGCTGGCCTGCAAGTCAGCAGCATACAAGCTGTAAGGTCTTGGGGGCAGTGTAGGAGCCCATTAAATTAGAACGGGGCCTGGGGTCTATTACGCCGTCAACACATAAGAGTTATGGAGGACTATGTAGGCAGCTATTTCGGCCCCTACATTATGCCTCTTGGCCTTCAGAACTATTAAGTCATTAGGGCGAGTGAGTCTTGGCGATCAAGCCCAACTATTTGCTGACTTTACCTTAAATGCTGCGTTCCAGGTAAAGATGGCGAAATACTACAGGCGCCCAAATAATTACCAATTTCCCTTTGAAGTCCATGTGAAGTACCATATACTATAATTATACAAGGAATATGGAACCATAATATTGATAATTGTTTAGGCCCCTCTCTTAACATGGCTGACAAAACTTGATGCAGGAAATCTTATGCCACTTGGGCCGATACATGCGAGAGCTCCTTCATCCACCTTGCCAAATCCGCTAAGCCTCAAACATCCCTAAGCCATCAGTTCCACAAATGGCGGGGGATCTGCCCTAATATACGATTATACTCTTCATTACGGGTACCCCCAAAATGGACCTCTCTTGCTTCACCAAAAAATGCCCCTACGCGAGCCTTGATCCTTCACGGCGGTCACCACGCCCTTGCTGCGCCAGTCCATTGCGGTTGGGTTGGGCTTGTCGGCCTGCAAATCTCTTAAGATATCTTAAGATTTATAGGGGCTATAGGGCTTAGGGTTTAGGAATCAGGGTTTAGGGTTTAGGATTTAGGGCTTAGGAGTTATAGGGCTTCCAAAATCACAAGGGACTCACACGGGCCAAATTCATGTAGTCTTGCTAGATTTTGGGGCTCAATGTAGGTCCTGCTTATAGACTTGGAGCCGAAGGGGACCCTAAACCCCTAGATTTCCACCACCTCTAACTTAGGAGGACCCCCCCACCCTGTAATAGTGGTATAATAGGAATATAATAGGACCCTAGTATATAATCCCTATTTTCCCTTATAGTCACTACTACTGGGTGGGGGGGTCCACCTAACCTCTAACTGGGTTGCAGAGCCCAGAGCCCAGCAGTTGACCTTCAACACAAGTCAAACATTGGGCAACATACACCTGTCTTATTCCTACAATGTCGCTCACCCTCCCTCGTTGAATCCTAAATTTGCTGGTGGTTAGTTAATGACGGACTTCCGGTAACCCCAACCCCCAAAATTAGGACCCTATAACCATCATATGATAGTCATATTGTCCGAATTTTGGGGGTTGGGGTTACCAAAACCTGTTTATTATTAGTAAGCTCTGGAGGATGGACCCTCTAGTAGTCCCTATACAACCTCCACCTTAACAAAAGCACCAGCTGTCGTTTCTGCTCCGTGCCATGTTGTTGAAACTGGGTTGTTGCCAAACATTTTAACATGAGTTACCATAATATAGCAAACAGTAGTATGGCAACCGATTATAGTCTCTTGAACCCCGGTCCCCCCCACCCCGGTTTGCATTTCATACTTCATGCTCTTTGCCATTTAATCTCCACAAGTGGGAATTTCACTGAAGTTCCTCAGCAGCAACCCACCCAAAACCGTAAACCCAAAACCACCTCTTTTGCCTGAACCCTATCCAGAACCTAAACCCTATTTCTCAAACCCTGAACCTCCAACCCTTCACCCTAAACTGAACCCCTAAACCCTAAACCCTAAACCCCTAAACCCTAAACTAAACCTCTAAACCCTAAACCCTAAACTAAACCCCTAAACACTATAAACCGAAAACTAAACCCCTAAACCCTATAGACTTCAAACCCTAGATCCTAAACTAAACCCCTCAACCCTGATATACTCTAAGCTCCTTCACAGCAACTTATTGTAGGGGCCTAAATAATTACCAATATTTTCGTTCCATACTCCTTGTAAAATTATAGTATATGGAACCTCAAATGGACCTCAAAATATTGGTAATTATACCCTAAACCCTAAACCCCAAACCCTATATTGGTAATCATTTAGGCCCCTGTTGTAGGCGAGGCCTCAGCCTCCAGCTGGAGCGTCGTCCGGGCTTCGGGACGGCCCAGCTTTGTGGAGCTCCTGTTTTTCTGGGTTTAGGGTTTAGAGTTTAGGGTTTAGGGTTTGGGGTTTAGGAACTTAATTTGTGGGGGGGTTCCTGTATTCTCCCCCTATGATGGTATATTCCCTCTTATAATGGAAAATCCAATGGCAAAGAATATGGAAAATGAAATGGACAGTATTTAAGTTCCTGAACAGCAACCCTGTTTTTTCAGGATCACTACTTGCGGAAAAAGTGGGCTCATTTATCATTGGGGCAACCTACAGAAGTCCATTTAGGAGGATTGTGATGTGTACTGTTATCAAAATTCAGAGAACAGTCGAGAGTCAACAGGAAAAGGAGACGGAACATGACATGAAACATGGGATGATTTAAGGGGTTTGGGGTTAGGCGCTAGGTAGGCATCTTACAAAACACGAGCGTCATCAATAGTGAGCTAGAAATGACCATGCGGCATTTCCCAATTATGATTTGGGCTTTCCCCTAGATGGTCGGCTTTGGGCTTGTCGCTCAGCATCAACTCTCCATCTCCATAGTAACTTACTATAACTTAAAAACGGCTTAGAGTTGGTGAGTCACGCAGAGAGGAATTTGTTCAGGTCAGGGTGTACTAACCTGAAAGGGTTTACTTGAGGCTCCGTGGTAGCTAGTTGCTAAGTGTAATTGTACTCATACCGATCATTTTAAGCTTGGGAAGTGTACGTGGGGGGCTTCTACTGCGACTGGGCAATGAGTGGAAACCAATGACTAAATCCCATGATCATCCACGGACCCCAGATACCCTCTTCCAAACTGAGATGGCGCGTAGGGGGTCCTGCAGAGATTACTGTCCTTCAAGGTCACTGAATTTCCTCAGCATGATCCTGAAAAAACCCTTGCTAGGAACCCCACATGATGGGGCCCTTAGGGGCCTGAAGAAACTCATATGAAGTAAAAGGTTTGCCTTGCCGGTGCAGTGCAGTCGTCTCGGTCACTCTGCAACTCTGGTTTGTACTGTTAGCACATCAATACGTTCTTCAAGCTGTCTGTGCTATGGCTGAAGGAAGTGAAGGTCAAGTCTTCCTTACGTCCACCTTCCTCAGAGTGCCTCAAGCCGCGTGCGATCTAGAAGCTATCACCTACGTACTCCATCACACATGACACAGATACTCCTTCCCCCAACTTTCGAGGCTGAAGTGGCTCAAGCCCGCGCATACGCACAAAGCATTATTCTAGGTTCTAGGGACCCCTGTAGCTTATTGGGGGTAATAGGGGTACTACCTAGTTATAAAAGGGGTATACGAGGCCTATATAAGGGTTATATAAGGTATTGGGATTAAGGGTCCTTTCTCGGGGTCCCTCCTAATAACCCTTGAATTATGAAGCATGCAGGCGTGAGATGATTGTGGACGACGCTACTCAACCCTGATCCTGATGCCCTAGGTCACACAGCGCAATCATTCCTGTTCTTACTACTATTTCTATTGGTATGACTGTTAGTATTGCTACTAATAATATTGCTACTATTACTACTATTATCTCCTATTGCAGTGAAGCCTACTTTGACAGGCCTGCTGCTGAACTCCTCCTCTGAGAGGTCCGCCAGATCCTGCGGCCCAAAGCAAAGCCCCCGTTTCAAACCCACAGATCCCGGAATCGCCCCTTAGCATAACCCTAAACCCCTACACCCTGAATCCTAACCCCGGTGCATCTATGTTGTGTGCTCCCTGCCCTCTATTCCTCTTAAACCTTGCAGCGAAACCCTGGTACGCTGTCTTGTAGCACTCGTTATGCAAGCCCCAAGCCCAAAGCCAACCTCCGAACATCTGAAAGATTCATGGGAACGACGCGAGAAGAAAAAAGTCGCTCAGTTGTGCACATCTGTACCAACACCTCGCAATTCCTTCCATGCTTCTGAGTGAAATACACTTCGTGGGATGGTCTGACACGAATGGCATCGAAACTAGTGGCCGAGCATGCTGGTAGAAACCTTTGCAGGTCAAGAGATTCGTAATCTGTTATCGTATTGACGGAATTGGCATCTTCTGACACTGTACGACTATGCATGGCACCTGTTTTCCGTCTCCGTCCATCCTGCTATCGCTCCTGCAAAAGGTATTCTTTCTTAGTGGCAGTTTTTGCACCAGCTCGAGTAGACGGCTCTGTGCTTGCTTGCAGAGAGATGAATCTCCATCCCAGTCCTGTAAGCCAATGAAGTAATCCAGCTGCCATGCTTGTTTAAGTCTACAGCCCTTCTTGGCAGGCAGCTTCCATGGCGGGTACAAGGCCAGCTGCATGGGCTTGTGTCCCACTAGACCACGTGCTGCAAGCACATGGACGGGAAACATAAACATGCCGAGCAAGGCCTCTCCCTCCAAGATGGCTACCAGCAACACATCGAAGTCATGCTCATCATACGCAAGTCGGCCCAGAGCCCCACCGTGCCTAAACAGATTGGCCATGTACCGGCCCACGCTGCGTGATTTGTGCAAGCGAGTAGCTTTCTCCTGCACGTCCCATGTGTGAATGCCTGTCCTGATCCTTGAGTCGACAGGCGCAGAAGCAATACCTGACCGAATGAGGTGACAGTTCACTGATGACAAAGCCTTGGCCATGAGGTTGTGGGCCTTTGCTTCTAGAAGGTGGGCTTCGCAGCTTTGGAGCGCCGCGTCAGAAAATGTGACATGCGGAAACGTTGCGGGCTGGTGGAAAAACCACTCCAGAGTGCGACCAAGTTCAAGCACCCGCCATGACCGGTCGCGCTTCGAACCGAGGGTTACTTGCACACCAGTTTGAGTAATCCGGCTGCCTGGGACGGCCCAAAGAATATCCAGATCCAAAGGCACCAGAAGAAGCAACATTCCTGCATAGCCTTGTGTGTGTCTGAATGCGTAGGACATTCCCCGGTTTCCCGACGAGTTGGCAGCTTTGAGCTGAAGACAGAGGCCTCCAACACTGGACGACTTTGGGCGGAAAATTGCATCCACTCTTGACGCACCTGGAACTTGAACGATTTCATAAGTTGTTGCTAGGCCTGATGTGCTGAAACGGGCCTGCAGGAGGCGGAAAGACTCAGCTTCCGCCATGCCTGTAAAAGCACCGACGGAAAGCCCGCGGGCACGTGCATCCGAAGGGCTTTCTGTAAATGAAGCTTCAGTCTGGGTTGGAAAGTTCAAAGACTTCTTAAGCCGGACAGGATCCTGACAAAGTTCTCGTAGCCGCTGGTCGTAAGCATGAGCAGCCTCTAATTCGGACCGGAAACTGCCTGCTGCATGCTTCTTGCTAGCAACGGAGACCTCGGCTCTGAACTTCTCAGCGTGTCTGTTCCAACATACGCCATTGAATTGGCTACTAACCGGCTGACGCAGCTTTTGGCCAGGCCGCGGCAAGCTGCAAAAGTGTCGGCTAAGAGATGCAGCAAGTGCTTGGGCCAAATGCATGACTTCCACTGCAAGTTGGGCTCATGTCATTTCTTGAACGTGCCACAAGCACAACGACACTCCCTCAATCAGCAAACAACATGTTGCTTTGGCCCGGGTCATTCATGGCCATGAACCAGGTGTGGCGCCCGTGCCTAGCAGGTGGGGCGCGGGTTGCTTCTGGGGGTCGGAACCAGGGGGCTTGCTGGGTTTTAGTTATGTCTTGATGATAGTGCTTCGGGTGGTGCTCATATGCAGATGCACGTCCGCATGTGAAATCATTCTCGTAAGACTTGAGGGCCTGTATAGTCTGGGACCAGGCTTCTGAAGATTAGACTTGCCGTCCACTCCTAACCTGGAAAGCCACACTTTATCAAGACAAGCCCGCGTGCAAGGGGAAGTGCAGAAGACTTGCAAGGAGTGATGTAGAAGACTTACAAACAGCAGAATGTATGCCTCGCATACTGCCCAAGCCTGACCCTCAGAAATGTTGGAGGCTTTCTACTGGAATCCGCTTAGACCTAGAAGACACTATCCTTAACAGTTCCTTGGGGTTATGCGACAATAAAAAAATGTAAGAACTTCCGAGTCAGCTTGAATAACTAATTCCTTGGGGCTAGATTACAAAAAAGTTTCAACAAATAATATTTCCTAAACCCTAAACACCATTCACAAGGGGGTGGAGTGAATTGGTTGTTTAAAACTTCAATGTCACCATCCTCGGAACTACACTCGGCCAGCTTCCATAAATAGAGGGTTTAGGGTTTAGGCTAGGGTTTACTTCGTGGGGTTTGTAGGGAACAGGGGAATAAAGTCCCTATATAATCCCTATATAGGATGTTTCCTTTATTCCCTACGGACCCTAGTAAGTTTGCGGCTTAGGGTTATTTAGACCCTAATATACTATGATCCTTATCATCAGGACCCTCAAGACGGTACCCCTCATCCTGGGAAACCCTCACTTGTAGCGGAGTAGACCATGTTTTTCTATGAGAAGTCCCAAGTTGAAGCGAACCAGTCTGGAGAGGCCAGGTGTACTTCAAGTTCATCCTGTCTATCCCGTTTAGGGTCTATGGATATAAGGGTTTCAGGGTTTAGGGAGAGTTCATGCTATCAATCCCCCCTTTGGGTACTATACACACATCGGGCCTCGCTTGGAAGATTCCTTTAGCGCTGGGGAGTGTTGTGTGTTGACCCAAAGAGCCGAGAAATCTTGCATCGCAGTGAACCAAAGTCTCACCCTAAGCCATCAAATCTAGACCAGAGGTAAGATGAGCAATGATTGTGTTTTCGAAATTTGGAAGCCTCTTTCTGAGGGCCTAGAAAAACTTTAGTTTTTTTTTCTTTATTCTTGGAAACACCCTCACTGGGGGCCCAGCTTGTATTCCGCGTTGTGCGCGCGGACCTTCTGCAGGTTTGCCTGAGCAAAAGCTGCGCAAGTACTTACATTACTTTCAACTGCAACTCTTGTTGTGGCTCCTTTTCGAATATTTGATCACAAGGCGAGGATCCAGATGAAATCAGGTTCCCACAATGGGGCCTAAGATGTCAGACGGCTACCCACAGTTGCAGCTTCTTAGTTGAGAGCATCACTGTCAAACCCAGGATACACAAAAAAAACAATGCTCTTGATGCAACTGAATCTTCCTGATGAGTCTGCACACAATATGAACTTGTTGAACGTGAGAACTTGGACATTCTAAACTTCAGAAATGGGCTGCGGGGTGGAAGGGGCTTCTTTTGGGCGGCCCGGTGGCTACGTGCACCATCTCCATCTGACTTGTTACGTTGTGGAGGTGGATGGAGGTGGATGGACACAGCAATTGAGCAAGATTTCAGTTTGTCTCCGGTCCATCCAACCTTCAAACCTTCAGACCTCCAAATTGTGGAAAATGCCCTGCCGGTCCAGTCTCCAATTGTGTGTCGTGTGGCTCCTGGACCTGTTAGTGATAAAAAGGCAGCAGCTATCACATGACAGGTTTACAGGTAGCATTAATATATATGGCAGGCCTGCAACCTGTAGCTCTTCCGTAATAGGATTCAGGGTGCTAAGAATTGGGCTTTTGCGGCTTAGTTTAACATGTACCTGGACCCCAAAAGTGTGTAAAATGTATGGCTGTTATTTTGGGTGCTAGGCTATTATCTTACATACTTTTGGGGTTTAGGTAATAGTTTTTGATTACTGCAGAGGACCAGGGTAGACCATTTGCAGTCTTAGCTCGCTAGATATTTGCACATCTAATACCATTCTTCTCGCACATTTCCGCTGTGAGCAAGTTGACAAAGACCGTAGAGAGGTCACTAGCAAGAAGACTTTATGGGGCAGACCCCTGGGCCTCTGATACCCTAAACTCCAAGACTTCACACTTACAATGGAACGAATCCTGAGCTGGATGTGAGTTTCCATAAATACAGGGCCGCAGCATAAACTTTCATATACTAAATCCTTTAATATAAGGACTCCCCCCCTGGTTTTTTGCAATTCTGAAGCTCGTTATGCCTATGTAATCCCCATAAACTCCTTTCAAAAAGGCCCAATCCCGTGGATGTGTTCGCCTCAAAAATGGCTCTTCTTCGCTCCGACTCGCTAGCAGGG
This sequence comes from Symbiodinium pilosum, assembly GCA_905231905.1. NCBI lineage: Eukaryota > Dinophyceae > Suessiales > Symbiodiniaceae > Symbiodinium > Symbiodinium pilosum. Next base: position 11,099 of record CAJNIZ010040224.1, on the reverse strand, counting down.
TAGGACTTGGAAAACTCGCTCTGGTAGTCCTCCAGTAGCTTATCAGGACGAAGTCATCTTGAAGCGGACAGAGCTTGGCATGTTTGGCAGTTCGCAGTTTCACCGCAGCCACTGTAGCCTGTGTTCTTGAGCCTGCCTCTTGGCCTACTTGCAACATGGGGGTTTCCGAAAATTAAGGGTACCTTTTTGGCGGTCCCCCATAATTTCGGGGTGTATATCAGGGTCCCCTTGTTTTGGGACTACCACATGGACGTCAGAACCACAGGCCCCCATGCCAGATATGCAAGGGATTGACATCGTCTTTGTAGAGTGGGAACTACCTGACGCCATCTCAAACACTAAAAGCGCTCAAAACAGCAATAACGCGTCCTAGCCACAGAATGTGTAGGATGCATCTTCTTGAACATAGTGTTGGCCACTGGTAGCCTCAAAAGGACCAGAAATGCCCAAGTCCTCAAAGCTGTAACCATCGTACTCCCGCAAGCTCTCGCCCGCGCAGCGGCATCCCACCTGAAAACAGAAGCCGCTTGGGCTTTAGGGTCTACTGCTGCGCACTCATTTTTAGGCCTGGGGAGGTTGCCGCACGAAGCCTCCCCGCCTTCCCACGTTTTTGCCAATTACGACGGTTCCTAATACGTTCAGCAACATCAAACTAAGACAGCACACATTTTCAAAAAGCAAGCTTCCTCCAGCTGAAGCTTAGCCCCTCCAAATGCCACCCCAGGAAGAGTAATTACATGAGCTACAGTCATTATTTCCACATAATTTACTGGACATCAGCAGTTCACATGGGGTTGTGCTACTGCTGGCCTTTTCTTCAACTAGTCTCCGTTTCTTCTGCGGCTGCTCGTTAACTACCTTTCCGCCATGCAAGACGAGTCAGCGCAACCTCACATCCCGTTCCCGGCACCTGCACTCATGGACACAGGTTACCCAATCCTGAACCATCCCTGATTACAGCCAGAACCTTATAAGCCTTCACCCCTGAAGCGCCAAAAAAACGTTCTCGGACCCGGTAGGGAAATGAAGCTCCCCTTAAAACCGCTTGCCCTAAACCCTTAACTTGTCCCTAGAACCTCCCTTGAGGGTTCCCCTTCAACCCTTCCACCCTTAAACTAAACCTAGACCCCAAACCCCCTAAAGGCCCAAAACTCTCAACCCCACTACCCTCAACCCTAGACCCCTCTACCCTGCACCCCAAACCCTAAACCCCTAAACCCGAAACCCTTTATTCTGCACCCCAAACACAGATCCTTGACTCATTCCGGGCCTTTGGGATGCAAGCCTCAGAGCTGGAGCAGCATTCGAAGGAGCTATCGGAGATCCTTGGATAGTTTTAAGGTCCAAGGGAGGTCATAGGGGGGTTGGGGTTTAGGAGTTTAGGTTTAGGGGTTTAGGTTTAGGGTTTAGGGATTTTGGTCTAGAGTTTGGGCTTAGGTTTAGGATTTGGGGTTTAGTTTAGGGTTTGGGGCTTAGGGTTTAGGATGCGGGGCTTAGGATATAGGATATGAGGGAGGGGTTGGGATTTGAGTTTTAGGCCAAGGTGTGTTTCGTTGCTTTTCCATTAAAACTTTCCTTCCGTCATCCGTATGCCATAGCATCTAGGCCCCATGGACTAGCAACAGAATCTCTCACATGCGTTAGGATTCGAAGCCTTTGTCCTCCCGCCTAGCTAAACCCTAAACTCTGAACCCTAAACGGGTTTAGGGCTTAGGGTATGTCAAAGTCAGCGGGGGCCTCTTCAGTCCCCCAGGGATAGACAGACATCGTGAGGGGGGGCTTACAGGGATCCAGCTTAGGGATTCTCTAGGAAAAGCTCCCCAGTCTACGTTGGGGATTACAAGTTGAGCTTAAAGTGAAAGTGGGAGTGTGCGGTTTAGCCTCTCGCCCTGCGCAACTTAGGAAGTATGTCGGGACTGTAGGTGCGTTGAGTTGCGTGATTCTCTTGGATGCTTCTTGATGCGTGGGGCTTAGGTTGAGTGGGCCGACATGGCAAAGTTGACATATGAAACAATTCCCGTACGCCCTACCTGGACTCCCAACATGTAGATAAAATAGTGGCCCGAAAACCACGATAGCTAAACATGCCATATTCTGAATATTGCGTACCGTGCGCCCTAAACACCTCTGTGAACCCCCTAAACCCTAAACCCTGAACCCCAAACCCTTAACCCTACACCACGGTTCAACAGCACCCCTTTGCACAGCCAGATCTCTGGCAGCACGGGAGGCCAGCCTCTGCCCCAGCGTCGGCCCCACACTTCTTACTGGCAGGGCATGTGCCTGAGACTGGGAAAGTATGCTAGTACCTTGAAGGCGGTGCTAGGGAAGTAAATAAAGATATATATGTATATATATGTATATATGTTTGTATGTATGTCTGGTCCTCCATCAACAGGATCAAGGGATGGCAAAGCTCTTGTTGAGGTGGCGGTTGTTTTGCTTGCCGAGTGAGTGCCGCCTAGAAGCTGAGGCAAATCAAGTGCTGGTCTTTGGGGTTCCCAAAACTAGGAATACCTTTTTGGGAGTCCTTAGCATAATGATTATAGCATACTGGGGTCTATATTTGGGACTTCCCATTTTCGGAAACTCCCAGCTGGCTAATACTTTCATTCTTGCGATGGTAAAACTCATTCTTGCACAAGCGCAACGGCGGCGAAATCTACTACCTATGTTCTTCTTGCTGGCAAGCAGTCTTCTCATGCCTGCAGTTGCTGGGATTGTTGCTGATCATATAAAGGTCCCCAAGTCCTACGCTCTAAAGTCATAAAGATTTCAGACCTGCGCAACTCCGCCCCTTGCGAGCCAGATGCCGCTGTGGGCCGCAGCCGCCGTGACCAGGAGGAGCAGTGAAGTCCAAATCGCCATGTCTCAGAAGGCCTGCTAGCTCAAGATGGTTTTAGTTCCTTTTACTATGAATCCTATTATTACTACGAATATTTCTACTATGATTTCTATTACTATTACTGTTACTATCATTATTATTA
>CAJNIZ010040213.1:40762-64474 GCA_905231905.1 Symbiodinium pilosum | reverse complement strand
GGTTTAGGGGTTTAGGGTTTAGTATTTAGGGGTTTAGCGTTTAGGGATCAGGGTTTAGGGTTTAGGGTTTAGGGTTTAGGCCCCTCACTTGTGGAAACTGCCCCGCGGAGCGTCTCACCCCCTTGGGCTCGCCGATGATGCGGCCGTCCAGTCTGGAGTCTACCTTCAAGGAAGATTGCAGACCTTACCTAGTATAGGGATTTAGGGTTTAGGGTTTAGGTTTAATTTAGGGTTCCTGGTAGGAACTGAAAGGAAAGTTGAAACCACTATTAACTTAGGGAGCAGAAAGGAAGCTATTGCTCTCCCCATAGCACACAATGGCACTATGTGAGGCTTAGGGTTTAGACTTAGCAGCTGGTCAGGTACACTTCACACTTGTTGGATTCCTATGATCCTGTTATGCTTGAAACAAACATTTGATTTTTGGAAAAGCTCCAAGCAGAAAGGAATTTCGTGTGAGGCATCCACCAGACTCCTAGAAAGTGAATTCTCGTGTGATGAGGTCCCTCGAAGCTAAACCCTAAACTGCTTGGCTGCGACGTTGCAGCTGGAAGACAGCAACTAATCCCTTCATACTAACGTTAAATGCCCCACTCCCACCCCTGATATTCAACATGCCCCCGCAATACAAAAGGTCTCTCCTGGGGATACTAGATAACGACATTTCTTCTTCTTTGTTTGCAGGGTTCTTTCTTGATGTTGCATTTGTATCTATCTACAGATGACAGTAGTTTCTCATGGAAAAGAGGAAGAGGTTTAGGGCGATGATTTGCCAAGACACATAGACATGGATTAGGCAATGGCTTCGGGCTGGCAATTCTGTCCTCGCCGTGCGCTTCGGCACGGGCATCTGACAACAGCAAAACCATGTCAAGGGGTTACAATACTATCCCCCCAAGAATATCCCCCCCACACCTTGTGGCCTATTCGGGCTTATTAAGCCCTATATAATATAGTCTACATTAGCTCCTTTAAGCCCTGACCGGGTTACCCTTGGGGGAGGATGGCATGATAATCCCTTACCATGTCTCACTATGACCGGGTGCATGAAGCACCGTCCAATACCTTATGCCGCCAGGCGAGGTGCGATCTCCAATTGCCCTTTAGGGTATATTGAGGATTATATTGGGATAATGGTTTAGGGTTTAGGGCTTAGGGATTAGGGTTTAGGGTTTAGGGAAAAGAAAGTGGAAACTACTATAATATATAGGGGTTATATGGGGATAATGGTAAAGAAAGTCCAACCTTGGTCCAGGTAAGCATTCCACACACATTCGTATGCGATTTTTTGAGCTGCTGCTCTATGACGGGTAGCCAAAGTACCGTTAAGGGTGGACATAGAGTCCCTTAGGTAGTTTAGTCTACTCCCTTATACTCCTTAATTTATTCTCACAGAAGGAACCCATGTCCATCAGGCATATGGAAAATATTGCTGTAGCTCATTTGGTTTTCACCCTAAACCCTAAACCTCGTATGCGATTATTTGGTTTGTGTGTTGCACTCTCGTGATAGGCTGCTTTGGCCAAAGGGCTGGACAAAGGCAGAAGCGCAAGGCCTCAGCTCAACATCTTCCGGATTGAGTGAGGCCGTGCTCCATGAGAAGACCATGGGAACCCAGGGAGCTTCAAAGGGGTTTAGGGTTTAAGGCTCTGAGGTCCCCTTTACCCGAGCAAAAGGGCAGAAAGCCTAAAATGAGCCCCTTTGACCTCCCTGAGGTCCCCAGGTCAAGATGGGCCTCGGTGGGCCAGGCACTTACCCTAACCTTCATTTGAGTAGCATTTTCATCTGGGGATCTGGGGATACTATGGTACCCAGTGTAGAGTAAGATTATATCCTCCGTTTGGGTTTAGTATCTATCATACGGAATATAATCTTACTCGGCCTAACCACCAACAAACACAACTCAATTGAGCCACCGGGATCATGAAAATGAGCATAGGACGCTAAAGTGTCTCCAATCACAATTTCAGCGGTGTACTGCGCCCTGGATTTTCCTGAAAGTTTCTGTGAGCATCCGCACGCCTTTAGCGAATACCCCAGTGTCGATTTCATTTTCCGTGTCATTCTCCATTATCGAGAATAATATCCCTGTCTAATCCTACATCTAAACCAACTGGCGGGAACCAAACCCTAAATAGCAGTTTCCATTTTCTGTTCAACCATCCCTATATATACCTAAACCCTAAATAGTAGTTTCCATTTTCTTCTCAACTATCCCTACATATATACCTAAACCCAAATTCCATTGTCTTTCCAATTTTCCTTTTACGAGCCAAAGTAAAAACTCCTAGTATCCCCCCTAATAGCCCCTATAGTACTCCCCTAGGAAACCCCCTATGTAACCCTTTTGTCATATACCTGTGAATAATCAAGGCTCTTCGAGGCCGACCTTGTGCTGCAGTAGACTCGGCAGACGCGTGCGAAATGTCACTGTGAGGGAAATGGCGGGGAAGCATTGCATTTGCGGGAGCTGACAGGTCGAACACGCAGAAGACTGGGTTGCTGTAAAGGAACCTGTTATGAACTATATAATTACCCATGTTATGGTAACTTAGTTTAAGTTCTTCATCAGCAACCCAGAAGAAAACAGAGGTACATACAACTAAGCAGATATACGTATATATGTACCATCACAACCATTCAATTTACATGTATCGGCCCTGGCGACATTGTGGCAAGGTTTAGAACCTCTCATTTTGGGGACACACGAGCTAAAATCTAAATTTCTTAAAGGAGGTTATGTAGGAGATTACATAAGGGAATATTGTTAGGGGATACTGGAGTTCAGATTACAGCTCACGTAGCCACAGCAGTCCCAGACCTTGCAATCAGAAATTACCTCCTTTTGGTGCAGGACTGATAGGGTTGGTACTGCTCATATGGTAGTTTCAGTTACCGAAAGTGCTGGAGGCCAATATACCTCCAAACCCTAAACCCTAAAGCCTTAAACACGAACCACTATAACCCACAGCATACGGATCCCTCAAACAGGTATCCGCAATTTTGGGAACCCTCATATCTCAACGCACGAAGCTTGCTTCACAGGGCTGTTTTAGTTGGAGGGTCAGGGGGACTAAGCCAGTAATTAGGTTAATCATGTGGATAAATGGGTTCACCATGTGGCTATAGGGGCTATAAGTATACTTACTAAGTCCCCCTGACCCTTCCACTAGTGCATTGAGGTTCCTATTTCTGGCTATACTATCCAAAATGCACGAACTCCTAACCGTCCTGACCCTAAATCCTCAACCCTAAACCCCAAAGCCCCAAAAGTGTGCAGCGACCCGGACGGCTCCTATGTGCAAGTGGTGATGTTGTGAGCTTGGAATTTTGTGACAACATTTGTGACACTCCGACTGCTGCCATAGCTTCCTACACGTCATGAGCCACTGAAAGCGGGCTCATGTTCCGATTGATTCTTCATTATTTGTTTGGGAAGTATAGGGATATTACCCAATTAATGGAAAAGCAGATGGAATAGAACATGGAACATGAAATCAATACACAGGGAGAAGATGCCACATAGTAGCCAGCTGCGCACGGTGGCCTCAGCACTGGAGTATGCCCCTGACAATCCAATCTATGTCAATTCTGCTCGTGTGATGCTCCAACCCTAAAACCCAGAACTGCACAAACCGAATCTTCAGCAGAAACATTAAGCCGTAGACAGAGGTATTGCGACTTCCAAAAACCTTCGACCCTAAACCTAGAACTGGAGCATCCCCTAAAGAATTTTAAGCCTGAAGCCTGAAGCCTGAAGCCCGAAGCTCCACATGCTAGTTTCCCGACATATTGGGACCCCAATACAGACCCCCAAAATAGTACAGTCCTTACTACTGGGGACCCCAAAACAGTGTCCCTAATTTGGGGAAACTCCCCCTAAGCCCAAAACCCTAACCCCAAAACGGTATCCCTAATTTGGGGAAACTCCCATATTCACATCCTCCGAACGGCGAGTTGAATGGCTTTGGTAGCCCATGGACATGGAAAACGAGGTGGCAGACGAGACGCCGGAACCCCAGGAATGAAATTGGGGATTTAGGATTCAGGGTTTAGGGTTTAGGGCAGTTATCACCCTTAGTCCTCCGATAGGGTTCTAAATTCTCATTGCGGTATAAGGACTAGTTGTATCTCCACTGTACTTATTTGACTTACACCTCAGAACTTTCATTGGGGGCTCCTGAGCAGAGCAGAATCTTGATTTTGTTTGCCACAAGACAACGGGCCTATGGCTGCAAGCTTTTCTAAGGACCCAGGAGGCGCAGAGCTTGTTGGAACTGCAGTGTTTAGTAAGGTATAGGTAGTATAGGTTTTATACGGCCTCACCCAGTAACAGTTGGATAGTGTTCGTTGTACACTTATAGACAGCCCTTGATATTACCCCTGTTTGAGAGAGTACGCAGGGTATAAGGCAACTTCCAGGCTGCGCCACCATTCTTGAGGCACAAAGGCTGTTGCGCATACATTCGTCCTTGCTATGACTCGATATCCGTGGAATGCTTCACCAGTTAGAGTTAAGGGTTAAGGGTTAAGGGGTTGAGGGTTGAGGGTTTAGGGTTTAGGTACATTGCCGGGGCTGTACAGTGTTGAAATGGTCTTGCAGTACCTTCGGCAATATTGCTGTACTAGGGTGATCGCTTGGTCGAGTGCTGCGCCCCCTGTGTGCCTTCATGAGCGAGTTTCACAAATCATGGATCCTATGTTGGAAGTCCCTATACTACGGACTATTCATGTGCGCTAAATCCTAAACCTGGAATCTAAGAGAATCCGCATGCGAGCCCTTTCCGAGATATAGTTCCCCTAAAGTAGATAGAATATGGCTTCGGGTATACTATACTGAGATCCGCATATACCCGGCTATATTCTATCTTTTTAAGGGGGACTATACCCCTACAGCAGATTTTAAGAAGGGGCCCTATGACCCCAAGCAGCCTGTACCCTAAACCCCTAAAAACCAAAGCCCCCAACCCCCTAAACCCCGTGTTTGGAGAACCCCCCCCCTCATGTAGCACATCCGCTTCATAATGTACTATAATATACTATGATGTACTACAATATACTATTGTATTATATAATATTGTAATATAGTCTAATATCTACAATGGACTATATGCTATTGCGTACTAGAATGTACTACAATCTTTGTCAGGTCTGCCTTTTTCCTGCGGGATACAAAGCGCAGGACGCCGTGCAGCATCGCTTGCTTATCTCCCGGTTGTATGGCTTTTAAAGGCTTCAGGCCCCACTTTGGAGCCCCTCATGCAAGCTTTAGGGTTTAGGGTTCAGGGTTTAGGGTTGGGGGCTTAGGGTGACGATATGCCAGCGTCGGGAGTGATAAGTTCATGGATTCTCGGAACAAGTCTCAAAGCTGCTTTGGAGCCCTTGCTGGGATCCTATTTACAAGGATACTGTTTTTGGGTGCTTTTGCAGGGGCTGCTACAGACAGATTCGGGGATTTTAGCGGAAACTTCAACCCTAAACCTCCATAAAAGCCCGAAACTCTACACCTTAAATCCGAAACCCTAAACCCTAAATGTTATATCCACAGCCCTAAACCCAACACCCAAAACCCTAAACCCTAAATACCACACCGTTTATCAGAAGCACCTTGCGAGACCGGTATGGCAACAGCTAGGAGGGCTCCCAGGGCTCGACGGCATCCTTCAATTCGGGCTTAGGGTTTGGGCTTTAGGCTTTAGGTTTTAGGGTTTAGGGGTTTAGGGTTTAGGGTTTAGTGGTTTAGGGCTTAGGGTTTAGAGTTGAGTTACCAATGTTATGGATTTATGGAGGGTTTAGGGTTTAGGGTTTGATGCTAAGTTGCTATTTACCTTTTGCTTTCATAAGCGAGCCTGTTCAAGGTTTTTCTTTATATATATTCTGGTGGGTTCAAAGCACCACCCAGATCACCAACAGTATGGGCTATGGGTTTGAAAAATACTTGCAGAGTACAGGGAGAAGATAGCTTGTTAATTTTTTATATGGGGGTTATACTGTCATTGTTTGGGGTGCATAGGGGTATTATCTCAAGTATGGAAAGCCAAATGGACAAGCAACTGGACAATCAAACTGAAACTGCGGGTGTATGGGCACATCTAGGGATGAACTAATCATATTATGGGTTAATGGGGGTAGAATCAAACGGTGAAGAAAATTGAAAATGGAATGGGAAACTCAAGCGTTACTTCATGGTCGTCACGCTGTCCATGATAGAGATCCTGCATGATCTTGGCATACAGCAGTAGCAAGATACCCGAGGAGTACTGACGGTGGGTCATGCAGGCGTTTTGGGATCACGTGTAACAGGCCTTTAAGAGCCTAACCAAATTCTATCACAGCCTTGAGAGCGTTGGAAAACAGTCCACAGAAATACAAGGTTTTGGTGTGGGGTCCTCAAATCAGGATTCTGTGAACTGCGCCTTGACAGGATCCTATTTCCATCACGTAGGATCCCAGTGTTCAACTCCTAAACACTAAGTTTTTCCGCTTCTTGCTTACAGGAACTGGTGGATAACGGAAATTTTGCGCCACCCTTTAATATCCTCTCGTCTCTACCTCCCAAATAGCAGCGTTATGCCAAAAACTTCTTGTTTGTAAAAAGCACTAGACCTTGAACCCCTGGACCTTACTGTCAACCCCGAACCCCAAGCCCCAAACCCTGAACCCTAAACCCCAAACCCTAAACCCTAAGCCCTAAACCCTGAACCCCAAACACGTGGTCCTAAGTGGATGCGAGGCTCTCACGACTGGCAGAGCAGTCCTTCTGCTACAGCGCCTTTGGTCTGCTCCTGTGCGCCGCACTGGCTTTCGGGTTCAGACTTCAGAGCTTAGGGTTTAAAGGTCTCAAGACGTTTCAGGGCAATTGGTTTAGGGTTGATTGTGTTGGGTGCATTTGGGAGTAGCAGAGAGGTAATGCAGAGGTGCTTTAGACGGGCATTTAATTCAGAGCTTAGTTGGTTCGTGTTCTTGTAGTTGGTCTGATATGCAGCAAGGGATTTGGAGATAAAGCTTGGGCGTAAGCATCGGGGTATTTTTCTGAGCTGTCATGGTTTTCTGGCACTATTATCATCGCCGCCGCCGCCACCGGCGGTGGCTACTGCTGCTAGTAATGGTTACCTTGTCTTATTGCCTTCCTGACCGAAATGCTTGCCCTAATGTGCCTGTTTATGTGCATATCTACATATGACGGTTCTGTATGCAAACATGCGCGTTGTCTCTGCTTTTGTTCACACATGATTGCGGATCGTGTTTTCACAAGTACGGGTGTCGGTCTTGCAACGGTGGAATTGCGAACCTCAATCATGTTGGCTGCGAAAAAGTGTGGCAAAAAGGCTTCTGGGTTCTTGCTTTGAAGGTGTTTTCAGGTCTCCATCAGAGGTTCTTCGCTTATCTGGGATGAACCCTAAACGCCTCAGGTCCTGATCAGGAATCTTACCAGATTTTCCTGTCATCAGACTTGTCAGAGGGCCTCTTGAGCTCTTGTGTCCGCGTTCGACCCCCACACAGTCATAGTGGTCACAAAACCATAATAAGTATGATTATATATACATATATGTATATAAGTACACATATATATAATATTCATATGGACATTTAACATAGTTACAATGCCCCTTTGTGATGACTATTAGTGGGTAGGGGTTTAATCTAATTCTCCAAATACCTTCTTGTTGCCATTTTAAAGGCTGCTGTTGTTTTGCATGTTCTTGGTGTGAATTTGTTTCCAGGAGCTTGGTAATGCTTTCCTAGATTCGCGTGCTACGGCCAGGTTCCTTACGGCTTCTAATCCCTATATAACCCTATATATATATATATAGCAGTTTTCATTTTCATTTTGAATTTTCTTTTGCATTTGATTCTCCATTATCGGGGTATAACTGACACCCTTTCAGGAGGTTATGCTCGTTTTGTGTTTCGATGCCGGCCTTGTTGTGAGTGCAAGGCTAGCAAGAGCTGTAGACCGCCAGGACCGTTGAAGATGGAACTTTAGTGCGGAACACTTATTGGTTCTTTGTAGGGAATAAGGGTATACATTCCCTACATAATCCCTATATAATAGCATATTCCCATATTCTTTTGTAGTAAGAAAGGCCACGGTCTCCACCTTGAGCATGGTTTTCCTTCAGGAACTCCTGAAGTCCTGGCTCCGATTTCCAGAGGCGACAAAGAGCGACCATAGTGTTGACAACCGTTCTGGGTAATGCCAGCGCCGCTTTAAACAACCCCCGCCGGAGTTCCGGGCCGACCAATCTGAAAACAAATGAGCTATAGTCTAAACTACTTAATGGGGGCTATATAGGGATTATATAGGGGACTACTATAAGGAGTTTAGACAATGGCTCCAAGGTGCCCCAAAGGAAGGGTCGTTCCAAATCTCTCTGAGACCTGGAGCGTGGGATCTCTCGTGGTGGTCATCGTCGTCGTAGGACTTGCAGGACTTGTAGGAGGAGGAGCAATTAGAGGAAGAGCAGGAGATGGAGAAAGAGGAGCTGGAGAGGATTTGAATTTGATTTAGCTGCAATCCATGAGTTTCGCGGAGTTTTGGGCCCAAGAAATTTTCATTCATGTCTCACCTTGATGACGATCACCCCGCCCCAACCCCAGGCTGATTACACATGGTCTATAGTCTAAACTCCTTGAAGGGGAATTACAAAGGGGACTATGTACAGGACCATTGTAGGGGTTACTAAGGGGGATCCTATTTTCCCAATTTCTAAATCCAGCGGTGTGATCTTGTCCATGGATTCTTTCAGTATTGTCACCTCCTGGATGGACCAAATCTGGCATGACCCTACATACCCACACTGGTGAAAAAGGATAACCTAGTATATACTTCAGTTCATGCAGGATTACTGGGTTGCTGTTCAGGAACTTAAATCAAGTTGCAATATTGGGGAAACGGTATTAATTACTATACATACCTATTAGGGTAACTTATTTCAAGTTCCTTTGCAGCAACCCAGATTATGTCCATCAAAAAGTACGATGAGTAGCTGGAAGCTCGCAGGTACCCCAAAATTAAAGCCCTAAACCCTAAACCCTAAACTTGAAACCCTAAACCCTAAACTTAAAACCCTAAACCCGAAGCTCGCAGGTACTTCCGCCTTGCATATCCTGGAGGCTTGGCAGACCGGAACCAGCTCGCTTTCTCAGGTTCAGGGATGAGGTTTTAGGGTTTAGGATTTAGGGGTTTAGGGTTTAGGGGCTTGGGGTTCAGGATTTAGGGGTTTAGGGTTTAGGGTCTTGTTTTGTCCCTAAACCCCTAACCCCAAACCCCCCAAACCCTAAACCTTTAGGGGTTTACCGTTTGAGGTTTGGGCTTGGTGGGTTGGGATGGATTCCCTGACGTGTCACAGGTGAGAAGATCAAAAATATGGTTCCCAGTAGGTGCTCCTCAACCCGAAAAGCTGAACCCTAAGCCTTCACCGTGAATTGGAAATCCCAACCCCCACACTTGATTTTCAAAAGCGCAGCCCTTGCTGCTAAATTGAAGCCCAGCTTCCTTAGCAGCATAGTGGTAGTGATGGCCACATCAAAACCCCCTGGTGATAGGTAGTGCTAAAACAGAAAGCCATATTGACATGCACAGGTGGAGAACCATTGCACACACACGCTCATCAGATGCAGGTCAAATTATACGAATGACGCCAGTTGCCATTTCCAGCCTTGGCTGCGCGGACAGACACCTAAATTTGAAGGCCTAATTGTGGCCAGTGCCCGCCACTCATCATTGCTTTTGGATCGGGCGTAGGAGAAGTAGGAGGAGGATACTTGACGGCAGCAGGAGCGGGAGGAGCAGGAGCAGTGGGCCTCGTTGTGGCCGTGGTCGTTGGCGTTGTCGTTGCAGCAGCACCGGCACTACGGTAGCAGTCCATGCATGTACTGTTGCAGAACGAACCAGGATGAATGCTGACTATCATGCGCAGTGGCAACAACAACACTTTTCCTTTCGTTTAACGTGTGACCTACTGGGAATATGTGGGGATAAAAAATGAATACCATTGTTGCTTGAAGTCGCTAGCAGTTGGCCTGGCCCAATTAACCTAAATGCTGTTTGTCTTTGTCGCACAAGAAGAAGCAACAACCGATGGGAAATGAAATGGAACCTATACTCACGTGGAGTTTCAAGGTTTCTATTTAATTCTAACAGAGTTTTTGGAAGAACTACATGGAGAAGGACATGAAAAACAATGAGGAGACTTGGAAGTTTATAGTTAAAGGGATAAGCGCAATCCCCCCAATAGGCAGCAATAGCCCCTAATGGTCCTTACTGCACTTACATGCGACGCTAAGGGAGCAACCCTATGAAGGGAGAGGAGGGGGTCTAAACCCAAAGCCTAACTCCCCAAACCGTGAATTCTAATTAGTCCTAAGCCCTAATCCCTAAGCCCTTAAACCAATACAAAACTAAACCCTGATCCGTAAACCCCGAAGCCCTAAACTCCTCCTCCCTAAGCCCGAATCCCGAACCCCTAAGCCCTGAAACGAAAAACATTTAACTGTAGAAGTCCCTGAATCCTAAACCCTAAATAGTAGTTTCCGTTTTATTTTCCATTATCCTCTATATTATCCCAATATACTCTAGTAGTTTCCATGACAGGTAGCATTCTGTGGGAGTGGTCTGAATCTGCTTTCGGCTTTCCGGCCCTCTGGGCAAGGGCCTCGGGAGTAAAGGGGCTCTGATGGGAGCCCCCAAATAGGGAATCCCAAGAATACAGTAAGAATAAAAGAGGGATATATATATATATATTAGGGCCTCAGGAGATTGCGTTAAGAGCTTCCTGTATAGGGCTTAGGGCTTAGGGTTTAGGATTTTGGGCTCAGGTTCAGGGATTTGGTTTCAAGATTTGGGCTTAGGCGTAGGGTTAGGCTTGTAATATGTTTTGGGTTCAGGATTTGCGGTTCAAGGTTTGTGGGGTTCACGTTGTGCGGCGAAGGGATTACGAAACCGGCATGTCGGCCAGGACATATTCCGGGTAGAAAAACCTACAAGAGACGTGCACATGCACGACCTCCATGGATTTGTAAGTAGCCCGAAATATAGCACAATGCTTAGGACAAGGATCCCCCTAAAGTCCTTGACCCCTAAACCCTAAACCCTAATTAAGCCTTCTAATCCCTCACTTAGGAATCCCAAGTAAACCCAACTTCTCATCGTCTAGGCACTTCACCCTGAACCCTAAATCCCAAGGGGATACAGGGGTATTTAGGGGTATACAGGGTTCAGAGTATAGGGTTTAGGGCTGCCCAAAGTTCTGAACCCCATCTAGCACGATATGGTTTGAGGTTGTCGTCTTTCTCCCGCTGTTTCTGCTGGACTGGCTTGCTGCTCAGCGACGCGCGCCTTAGGGTTTGGTGCTTAGGTTCCCTGGGGCCTTAAACCCTAAACCCTAAAGCAAAGTGTGTGTGAACATGACTTACCTATGGTCAGCAACGGATGAAGGAGTTGAAAAGAAAGAGGAAACTACTACAGTCCCCCTTAAGTAGATAGAATATGGGGTATATGGGGATTTTATTGTAATATGCCCAAAGCCATATGCTATCTACTTAAGGGGGACTTTAGGTATTGGGGCACAAATAGGAACTATTGGAGGATCCACTGCTTCATTATTTGCTAACCAAAGGTGAGATAAAGGGCTTCATTGTAATTCATCATGCAGGCCATGTGGGTATATTATGTGGGCATACATGGCCGGGTGTTGCAACTGACATCTTTATAACATCCCATAACGGGGTCTGCAACCACGCCCGTTTGCTCATGAAAGAGCGCTACATGTAAGGTTGTCAAAGCTATGATCCTTCTCTGAGCACCCTATACATCAGGGACAGTACCAGAATGGGAACCCAGAGTCTGTTATTTTGACAACCTTCCACGCGATGGGCATGGTACTCTAAGGATAAAGAAGCGCCATATCTGACAGGGCGTTATATAGGGTCCCTTTAAAGGGGTTGTAGGGTTTATATAGGGCCCCTGTCTAGGGGTATTGGCTATGGGGTTGCTTTATAGGGCCCCTTCAAAGGGGGAACTACTTATCAGGGTGGTGTTTACTGAGCCTAAGACATTCCTTGCTTGGAGGCTGAGGGGGACTTAGTAAGTAGGTTAACAATGGGGATGGATAGGGTTATCGTGTGTATAAGTATACTTACTAAGTCCCCCTAACCCTTGGAGGTTGTACTCGGACTCATTGGAATCTTTCTAAAAAGCAAGCCATGAAGTCTCCCGGGCCCCTCAACGGTACGCTGGGGGCCCCACGATTGCAATGGGTATGTGGGGTTCCCATAATAAGGACTACAGTATTTTGGGGTCTAGATTGGGGTGCCCCTATTTAGGGAATATAACATGTATATCTTAGTCTTAGGTGGACCCCCCCCACTCCCCCAGTCCTCTAAAATTATCCCACTATTACAGGGTGGGGGGGTCCTCCTAATGTACATCCTTCATCGTTTGGCTTGACCAGTGCTTAGGCGGAATGTGGCCCATCTCAGATACCTGCGGGAGAACCGTTTCCGGTTCGTAACGCATGACAGCCAGCGGTGCCCCAGAAGTTTGGTGGTGGTTTTGTCTAGAATATGGGGTATATGGGGATCTTATTACAATATACCCAAAGCCATATTCTATCTACTCAAGGGGGAATATATATATATATATATAGGAACATATAGTGTGTGGTGGTGGCAGTGGGAGGCCGGCAGATACTAGCTGTAAAGGATGGTGAAGAGTTTCAATGTCTCAGCGTGCGACTTTTTCCAAGCCAAGCGCTAGCTGGGCTGTGAGCGCAGGCATTCAGAAGCAGTAGCCTAGAGTAGTTCTGTTATCCATGTCTTGTACCCTTGCAAAGACTTGTAGTAGGTGGTCAAAATTATGGCTTGTTTTGCGTACTCAATATGAGGCGTCGTGCTATGATGGGGACACATAAAGGGATCATGATTTTGACCACGTGCCACGAAGTACGATCCTCAACGGTATCATGGGGGTTTTCATCACCCCTGTACTCAGAGTCATTCGCATCAATGCGCAAGCCTGAATGATTACTAGCATTGTCGTCTCAGGTTCCCTGCATAATTATGGTATCTCGGAGGTAGCCCCCTGAGTCGCCCAAACAGAGAGAGAGAGAGAGAGAGAGTACCGAGTACCCCAAATAGACCTCAAAATGATATTGGTAAGTATTCAGGCCCGTTTGAAGGGGCCTTGTAGAAGAATCCCCTACCTCCATACAGGGGCCCTGTATAAACCCTACAACCTTCTTAAGGGGACCCTATATCACTCCCCTACATTCGTATGATTGCCTTGTTTGGGCTTTTGCTTTCATGGTCATCTTTGCGCAGCCGTATGGCTTCCAGCATGGCAAGAGTTTCCATGTTTTCCATTCCCCCGACCTACAGCCCAGATGCTGAAACCCTAAACCCTGAACCCTACGTCTTGAGTCGCAAGCCCTAAACTACATACTGCACCTTAAGCCCCAAATCCCTAACAATCCTAAACCCGTAATAACACCCAGCACCGTAAAACCCACCTTTAAAAAACACTGGAAAACAAGCTCCCTACTGTGATGGGGGAAATCTTGCACCACCTAACATAGCCAGAACCCCAATGATTCCAGTATTTCGGGGATCCTAAGCCCTAAACCCCAAACCCCAAGCACCCCAACAATAACAAAAGGTCCGGCAAAAAACAAATCAATCCTAATCCCTAAACCCTAAACCCACCACCCAGGGGTAGCTACGGCACCTGGGGCTTTTATCTCACATGCACCTCTCGCAATCCTGGGTGATCAGATTGCTGGCGTGGTCTTTAAGGGGTTTAGGGATTAGGCATTAGGGGTTTGGGTTTTGGGATTAAGGATTAGGCTTTAGGGCTTAGGGTTCTAAACCTTAAATACACCCTAAACACGATACTCCACACTCCACTCAGTAAACGCTAAACCCTAGTTGAAGACAAGCAACCAGCTGCATGCGCCTTTGCCGTGATGCTTCAGGCAAGGACATGACAATCGGGCTGAGAGTTGAGGTTACTACCCCCCAAGGCTTCCCCTTTATTGGCTTTAAAGCCTCAGGGCCTTAGGGGTTAGGGTGAGCTTTGAATAAGGCAATCCCAAAGGGAGTATACTTATTCTCAGAGGGGATTATATGAGCTCATATGGCGATGATGAGCTTTGGATTGAAGCTATTACCACCCAGGTTCCCTTTTAATTGGCCTTAAGAAGGTTCAGGGTTTTTCCCAGGTCCCCCCTCAATTAGCCTTAAGTTTAATCCGGAACCAACTTTAATGATGGGGAACCTTGGGGCGTAGGCTGGTAGTGAGGAGCCCATGGTTCTGATGACAGGATTTTGGCAAGCCTACCAGAGGATTATGGGGCATTATGGAGGGATAATGGGCAGAGGGTCCAAGTTGCGGGTTTAGGGAAGACTTTCAGGTCTAGCTTGGAGGTTTTCAGGGTTGAGAGTAAGGAGGGTAGATGTTCGCATTGATGCAGATTCTAGAATCTAACCCCAAACCCTTAACCTCAGACCCTTAACCCTAAAGCCTGAGCGCCATTTTTGTGCGGGCGAGGTTCTGAATTGTCCTTTCCAGCTTTGCATACATTGCCGAGTCTGCTGGGGACCATGCCCACATTGGGATTTCTCAAAGTCACCCCTACATGGTCTGTGAGAGGAACATCAGTATGACCTAGGTACACCTTGTATCTACAAACCCACTCTCGGGGACCTCATTGGTTCAGCTTGTCTGAGAAGTACTTATGGTCTGCAGTCCTTTTGACTGGGGTCTGCAGGGCCGAAACCCTAAACCCTGTATAATCCCATATACCCCTACATAACCCTCAGATAATCCCCGGAACCCTCATCTAATCCCTAAACAATCCCCATAAAACCCCTTTAAAGCCCAATCATCTTCAAATCAGCCCCCCCCAACAGGCCCGTGCCCCAATTTCATGACTTGGGGCTTCACAAAACTGGCACCTTTGTCTACCCCGAAGAGATGCTAGTCCTTACTGTAGGGACCCCTGGGGTATATAGGGGATATATTGAGAGAATGGAAAAGAAAATGGAAACCACTATATCATAGGGTTATAGATAGAATATATTGGAATAATGGAAAAGAAAATGGAAACTACTATACTAGAGGGTTATAGGGGTATATAGGGGATAGAATATATTGGGAGAATGGAAAAGAAAATGGAAACCATTATATCATAGGGTTATAGATTGAGTATATTGGAATAATGGAAAAGAAAATGGAAACTACTATACTAGAGGGTTATAGGGGTATATAGGGGATATATTGAGAGAATGGAAAAGAAAATGGAAACCACTATATCATAGGGTTATAGATAGAGTATATTGGAATAATGGAAAAGAAAATGGAAACTACTATACTGTGCTTATATAGGGGTTACATACCACAGAGACCCCGAAACCCTAAACCCTAAACCCTAAACCCTAAGCCCTAAACCCTAAACCCTAAACCCTGTTCGTGGATTGCAAAAGTGAGGCGATTACGCCCGAGTCGAAGCGATCGCAGGCCGCCGCGCCTTGCAAATACCAGGGATATGAAAAATCTTTCATGACCCAAAGTACCCTACGCCTTAGGGTTTAGGGGGCTTTGGGTTTAGGGTGTAGGGTCTATGTATATACGAGGCATGCAGCATTTCTTGGATCAACACTAGGACATTTTGACAACAATCTGAGCAGGAAGGAGGCCGATTTTCTATGGTGCACGAGGGCTTGGGAAGAGGGAGGATTGAACAGCGACCCTACAACAAGAGTAAGTACGCCAAGAATGGAAGGAAGCACTTTGCCAGCACTGGCCGTTGACTTTTTTGGTAAGCTTTCGCATCGGCTCAGGGTTTAGGGTTTGCATCTTCTTGTTGCCAGCGTCATATGGGCAATTTCAAGACTGGGGGTCCCCTCAAAAAACCACTGGAGTTATGATCCTCATTACAGGGGCTCCCAAACAGAACCTTCAACCATGCTATTAAACCTCACTACACAAACCATTAACTTAAGTTTACACATTATTCTTAAATGCTTTTGCAATTCGATTCTCCATTTTGGGGGTACCCCCTTCACAAGTAGCTAATGATACCCCAACGCTTGGAACCGCCCTGTTTTTGAGGTTAGCTGTGCCACAGTATCAGCTTCAGTATTTTCACAAAATGCTGGGGAAAATCGAATGGGTGTATCTTCATCAAGATTATTGAGGTTTACTTCGAGGGTTTAGTGTTTAGAGCGTTCGGGTTCAGGGCTAAGGGACCCAAACCTGGTGCAAGAGTCTAAACGAAAAGTTATCCCCGGCGTTCTGCTCCGCAGAGGGGTGTCCAGGCTTTTGGCCACGCATGTTCTGGAGATTCCACGGCCCTCAAACCCTAAACCCCATAAACCCTAAACCCTAAACCCTAAATTCCTAAACCCTAAAGCCTAATTCCTAAACTCTAAACCCCAAACCCTACAAACCCTAAACCCAAAAACATAAAGCTTCTTGAAATGGGGCTCCTGAAATCACAAAGACGGGCTCCGGACCGCCAAACCTAGCAGCGCCCAAGTCCTGAACTATTTGAAGCGCCCCAAGCCTCCCCACACCCCCCCAAACCTCTTAGCTCCAAAGTAGGGTTTAGGGCCTAGGGTTTAGGGCATCCGAAACCAATTGTCTGAATCCAAAAGCAGTTCGCATCCAGTCCCCTGAAGCTTTCTGAATCTTCAGGCCAAGGCGCTGAAGGACTAAGAGCTGCTGGAAGAGTGGAGAGAGTATGGGGTTAGGATTCAGGGTGGGATAGGGTTTAGGGTTTAGGATTTAGGGTGGGTTGAGTGACCTGGATGAGCTTGAGGGTTAAGAGTTGAGACTTGAAAGAGGGCTACACAAGTAGACTTTGGGTTGTGAGGTGAGCATAATAGTAGGAGACAGAGAATCCAGGCGGATGGGTTCATGTTTACGGTATAGTACCTAGCATTCTCAACAATACGCTTTTTCCATTTTTATTTTGGGCTATCCTGTTAAAGCTGAATTTCAGAAAAAGTGTACCCTGACTATGACAGAGAGGACTGTTGTGGGGGCCCCCACTAAAGGCCCCCAAAGTAATACCAACTACTTGTCCGCTCCCCATTTTAAAGGGTTTGCTGGGGAGCCTAGGTGCCGAAACCCTAAACCCCAAAACCCCCCAAAAAACCCAAAAACCCCAAAACCCTAAACCCTAAACCCCTAAACCCCTAGACCCTAAACCCTACACCCTTAACCCCTAAACCCTAAACCCCCTAAAGGGCGACAAGGCACCCTCAGGCTCATCCCCATTCTGGGGCAGCGTTGAGGATCCTTTGGCTTTGCTGTATGCTTAGTATCTGAGAAAGACTTGACTTGGGTTTAGGGTTTAGGGTTTAGGGTTGAGGGTATCCTACACCTCGAAGCCTCAAGCCTTAAATCCTAAACCCTAAATCCTCAACGCTAAATCCTTAAGCCTAAGCCCTAAGCCCTTGCTGCATCTTTGGCTTCTTTGCATCGAAATCTTGGCATGGAAGGGCTCCATGCAGCCTAGTGCAAGCAAGGAATACAGCAATCGGTTCCAGGGATTTCTTTGGGGATCGTGTCTCCTATTTCCTTAGGATTCGGACTTTTTCTTTTCATCATAGTCTCAGTATAGCCCTAAGCAATCATGAAACAGCATATTCTTGTCATAGGTCTAGGGGGATTACAGATACAGGGACTCCTGCAGGGGATCCCATCCCTCATTCCCTATCCTATTGGGATTAGATCCCGACAAGGACTCAACGAGGACTCTAAAGGCAATCCTAAACCCTAAACCCTAAACCCTAAACCCTAAACGCATCCGAATTACGACCAAGCAAGCACCAGGGAGCGGAAGGTTGGGTTCACACGCTTGACACCTCTCAACTTTCTCCTGGGTGCCTTCTTTTCTGCTTCGCTATTGGGATGCTAGGAATACTTTTAGCTTTAAATTTCGCACTGCTTTGTAGAATAGTACAAGTTAAGAGCTATATTCAGCTTTGACCCAGTTTGATCCAGCCCGTAAGAACCAGCCTGGCTCACCCCAAGCATCTTGCGAGGAAGAGGGCAATGACCTTGCAAAGCAGGGCGAAAAGACAGAGGCCTTCCGAACAGCAGCCATGGGCAGGACATTTCTGCAGGTTTTGAGTCAGGCACACCTTGCGAAGCGGTGCAGACGACAGGCATGTTAGCTACGAAGCGCCTTCTGTGAGAGCTGAAGCAAACGCAAATCCACAGCGCTGCATGGACAGCTTGCTTCTGAATATGTACGGCAGGGCAGTGGAACTCACTTCCTTCGTCCTGAGCCCTGTACCTGAAGCGTAAGACGGTTTTCGCTTGAATCCGCCACAACAGCTTTTGCAACGCCCCAGATCTCGGTTTGCAGGCCCTCAAGAAGTACGAGAAGGGCATCCGGCTGCTAGGCAAGCCTGCGAGAATTTGCTTCCAAGCGTCCAAATGTTCGGCTCCATATAAAAGAGACCCCTGCAAGAGAATCTAACGTACTACGGATGCTCGAGGCAGTGAAAAGCTTGCCAGGCCTTCTGAATTACGAGCTGGATGATGAGGGCCTGAAGGCCAATCCTGCAATGCACTTTCACTTGGGAATTGCAACGAGATATTGATCCCCCCAAGAGGAGGAAACACACTCATATAGAAGATCATTTCACATTTCAAGACCCAACGGACGCAACCCGTACTATACCAGTTTAGGGTAATCCCCAGTTTTATCTTTCAGTCATCCTCAGGCGTCTCCAACTTGGAAGTGCATTTTTTTGGTTCGCTGACAATAAGAATCCTAGCAACATGAGTTTTGGGTATACTGTAGAAGTCGACATAAGGGTTATGCAGGCTACTGCAGGGTTTTATAGGGATTACAAAGGGTCAAACAGAGAGTTAAATGGAGAACCGGACAGTGAAATGGGAGCTGGGTTTATACAGGGGCTTCATAGAGATCATTACAAATGTCCTGGTCCGAGGTTCCGTATATGAGGTACCTCGAATAGATCTCAACATGATGTTGGAAAGTATTAGGCCCAACAAGGAGGACCCCCCAATATAAATTCAAGCAGCGAGCAGGCTCAATTGTTCAGTCTATAGAACGTTCGGATCGCTCAGAGAGTTTTGAATATTTAAGCACAGTCCTCTATCAAGCAAGACATCGGACAGCATCTTAGCAATCCGAATGTGTAGTCTTTGAGCTGCCAACCCGAAGCCCTGAAACCCTACACCCGAAAAACTGTGGCAATTTCCATTTTCATTTCCATTACCCGTATATATATATATGCCCTCCCCATAATATCGCTGAATACAAAACGTAGCTGAACTAGAAAGGGCCCAAACCTGCAGGCCTTCGAGGGACAGACGCAGGAGGGCCGTGAGCTCTTGTCCATCCTGGCGGCGAATGCTGCGCAGATGTGCGCCAGGGGCACTAGGAGGGTCTGGGGTCTAGGGTTTAGGGTTTATGGGTGGATGTAGTGTGTTGTGGGGAGCGGTTCTTGGGGTGCATGTTGGATTTCCCCTATTTGTGGGAACTACCTATGGGACTTACCATACTCCACAGTCAGACCCCTGGGAGGATCTAGAGATTAGATCGCCCATATAGCCCGATTATAACACCTATACAACCTTTATAATTTCCCATATGGTTCTAGGGGATCTAATTTTTAGATCCTTTTGGGGGTCTGGGTAGTCAATGTAGGGCTGTGCAAGGTACATGGATCCGGCAAATCGCCAGCTGTCCAAGGTGCCCATCTCATGCGCTTTAGGGTTTAGGGTTTAGGGTTTAGGGTTCCCCAGGGTTCCTTACATTTCCCCTTTGAATTGGGATGTAATCTAAACTCCTGAAATGCGGGAGATATAGGAGATCACATAGGAGACGATTATAGGGGTTGTTAAGGGGGATACTAGGCTACTAGGAGGTTAAGCCAAAGCTCAAGTGGTTCAAAGGGCCAGGCAATGCCCCCAAAGTGATGTTTATCGGCGGCATTTTAGGGAACCCTGTCCCCTTCTTTCTCCCCCTAAACCCTAAACCCTAAATCCCACTATACCCATTTTAGGGAACCCTGTCCCCTTCTTTCGCAAGCAGGGAGAGGATGCCACTCTGGGGATCCTTGAAATGAGGGTTACAGTAGTTGGAGGGTCTCTGGTGGGGTTCCCTTTTTGGTTTAGCGGTTTAGGGTGTAGGGGTTTAGGGCTTAGGGGTTTGGGGTTTAGGAGTTCAGGGCTTTAGGGTTCAGGGGTTCAGGGTTTATGGGTTTAGGGTCCATTCATGGACACTATTATGTATTTCCAGGGGCTTGTGGAAAAACACAGGTGACCACACAAATCCGGATATGGTATTCTGAGCCCGGTTCCAGTGCTAGTATCAATGAGAGACGTGGGAATGAGAGTCTGTGAAAGGGAGCGCAGAGTTTGAGAACATTACAGCTTGTGATCTCGGCTGCACATCCACAAATAACTCTCTCTCTCTCTCTCTCTATATATGCACCTCTCTCTCTCTCTCTCTCTCTCTCTCTCTATGTTTGCCACCATATGTGCATAAACCAATCATATCTTGGTCCTAGACGCCTCATATAACTTTGGTATTGGATCAATACCTTCAATGGACTTAAAAAGAAATGATGCTGGAACCCAGGCCATTCAAAGATGTAGTCTGGCAATCGATGCCAATCCGAGCAATGCAAAGGCGGGAGGGTCCTGGATCTGGCATTCCTGTGAGCCATAATCTAAACTCCTTGAAGGGGGTTATACAGGGGATTATATAGGGTACTACTACAGGGGTTATTACGGGGGATAGTAGGAGTTTAGACTATGGCTCATATGGGGGTTACACCGAAGGTTTGGGAATCTAATTTGAAGGATGGAGAACCGCGTCGAAAGCAACATGGAACATGAAATCGAAGATGGGGTTATATACATACGGGTTTATGGGTTCCCAAAATCTAGAAGTCCGTTTTGGGGGAACCACAAGGATCAGAGTCCTTTGCTGGTTGATCTTGAGGCCCCAAAACATGGAACCTATTTTTGCACCCTTTACGCAGACCTCGGAAGGAACCCTGAAAGCCGGGATCTTCCCAAAAACCTTACCTTTTTGGCATGAATACAGATAAAGGTAGGGATGTTGCTTGCATAAGTAGTATTATATAATCCCAGCTTCCATCTCATGTTTCAGTTAAAGTGCTTTTCCATTTGATTCTCCAGTATTGGGATCAAGTCCGTAAACCCTACAGAAATTCTGAGGTTTGAGTCAGCGCTCACATGGTGCAAGTTTCCAGGACGGTACGTAGGGTCCTGTATGGTTGCGGCCAAGATTTATGTTTGGGGGAATAAGTTCTGCTGGATTTCCCTAGGCGCATATTAAATCCTAAGGTTTAGGATCTAGGGTTTAGCCCAAAATCCTGGACCCAAAGCTAAGAGCTGCACATCAAATGATGATGCGGCGAAGGCATACTTCCGGAGGGCAACCGCGGCTCATGACTACGCTGACAATGTGGACCGGGCCTCTGTCGGTAACGGATTAGTCAGGGATGATCTGACAAATTTGTCAAGACTTTTGCTAATCACAACACAGCCGGAATCGCTGTAGAGACGGTCATGTGGTGCGAGTCATTCAACGAATCAAGCTACTCTAGGTAGGCACGGTACAACAGACTAATGTTATGTAAAATAGCCAATTAAAGGGAATACAGGATATTAATTGGTTGTAACTTGGGCTTTCCCTGCATGGTTCGAGTTTAAAAATGTAGTGCTACCTAATTCAGTTTTTCGGGCGTAGGGTTGAGGGTTTGGGGTTCAGGGTTTAGGGTTGAGGGTTTAGGGTTGAGGGTTGAGGGTTTTAGGGTTTAGGGTGTAGGATTTAGGGAAGTTGGTAGTGCTATGAACGAAAGCCATGAAGCCACATTCGTCTCAAACTGGACCCTCAAGTGCAGGCGTGGTTTATGATTTAATCTCCTCCCCTGCCAAGACGGATATTCCCAAGCCAGTACCAGTATATAATGGGGTTCATACTTATGGGGGGGGGTTTACCATAAGGGGAGGACTTAATCCCTACATGATGCCTAAACCCTAAACCCCGAAACCCTAAACCCTAAACCCTAAGCCCTAAACCCCAAAACCCTAAACCCTAAGCCGTAAGCCCTAAAACCCCTAAACCCTAAGCCCTAAAACCCCTAAACCCATCAGCCTCTAGTTAAAGGAAAGTCCCTCACTGCCTTGGACCAAGGGTTGCCCGAATCGTCCACCAGTAAACCTTCTCCTGGGACCCAGTAGCCCCTCGAAGGATCCGCATGTTCGGCCGACCATGATCCCCTCTAATCTTTCTACTCCCCAGACACCCATGCAGAACCTTACTTTCCAGCTCATTTTCCACCTCACTTCCCAGCTCATTTTCCAATTCCTTTCCGTTTGTTTGATTCTCCATTGTTAAAAGGCGCCTGCACATTTGGGCCCTAAACCCCTAAACCCTAAACCCTAAACCCAATTAATCTTCAGGAGCCCTGCTATCTTGGCATGAGTCCAGTCTTGATCATAGGGCCTGCATGGTGTGCAGCCCATTACTTTGAGGTTTTTATACTAAACCCCAGAACCTTCAACCCCTAAACGTTTGGGGTTTAGTGTTTAGGGCTTGGGGCCACTCCCTCCGTACAGTGGCTATCCTCAAGGGGGCCGTGCTAAGGAGCTAATAGAACTCCTATTGTGTTTAGGGTTTAGGGTGCTCCGGTAAGGGGGAAAGAGAGGACCTATGCTTTTTAGGGTGGGGGAGTGGGGCGGTGGCGGTTGGGGGTTGGGGTATCTTCTCTTTCTCTGCTTCTTCCTCTCAGTCCGGTCCTGTTTTCTTCTTGCCGCTCTTGGCTATGATGGTTGCTGCTAGCCTCATCAATACCCGTATCGTTTGCCGCATAAGTTGCTAATCCCCTCCCCAACACGACCCTCACCCCCACCTTATAAAAAGACATATCTCATGCTGCTACATTAGGAACATTTATACTTGGGGCGGGGGGTTGTATGATTTGGGGGTTTCCTGAAATTAGGGGTACCATTTTGGGGGTCCCTACAAAAAGGACTATAGTATTTTGGGGTCTATATTGGGGTTCCCTTATTTTGGGAAACTACCATTTGGAGGAAGTGATAACTCCTTGGCCCTAGCCCCCCCAAGGCCTTCAGCCCAAGCCCTGGTCTTGCCAAGCAATCCGGCTGCCCAGCTCCTCAGCCCAAGCCAGAAGCAACCTTGAGGGTTTTAGGCTTTATGGCGTTAAGGTTTTGGGGTTTAGGGTTTTAGGGTGCTAGGATTTTTTGGGTTTTAAGGTTTAGGGCCTAGGGAAGCCCCAAAACCCTAGATACCAAGCCCTACACTTAAATCCTTAATTCCAGCCGCTAAACCCCAAGCCCAAAGCTCTAAAACACAAACAACCCTTGAGCCTAAAGCCCTGGCTACCAAGCTCTAAGCCCAACGCCTTACCCAAACGCAAGAGCCTAATCCACGGGCCCGAAGAAATGCCAAGATCATCATCGGTTTAGGGTTTAGGGCTTAGGACATTTGTTTGTGGGACCCCGTATACTTGAAATTTGGGACCACAATTCTGGCAATTATCCTTTTAGCGCCCCATTACAAACTCAGTTTCTACTTCATTTTCTTGCTTCTCCTTTTGATTTTCCATTATTGAGGCAATCGTCCTATTTTGGGGGCCCCGCATAATATTGGTCCCTAAGCCCTAAACCCT
>CAJNIZ010040213.1:30289-40604 GCA_905231905.1 Symbiodinium pilosum | reverse complement strand
GGTACACAAGCTGCAAGGTAACGTCGAGCGCATTGCTCATTGCGAGTTGCTGCCTTTCCCTGAGTGTAGAAGGCTATCTAACACATTCACCCACCCCACGCCGTCCGAGGCGGCCAAGCCACCCAAACCTACTCCTTTTAGGGTTTAGACCTAAACTAAACTGGAACCTACTCCTTTTAGGGTTTAGACCTAAACTCAACTGGGTCCATCCAGCACAATAATTATCATAAATTCATGTTCATTTTTTGTTTTTGATCTTGAAGCTGGGGAGAGGCCTGAGAGGCAGCCCTTGTGGCTGGAAGGAAGGTCCGGAGACTGGTTCTATGGTTTTGGGAGGCCCCTGCAACCCCTGAAATTCGCTCGCAGAGGAAGGGTTGGACGCCCCAGTAACCTCCGGAAAAACAGCCAGCCCAACCAGAGTTCTGGGTGGGCAAGGCGGGCGAGCATGCTGGATCGACCTCCGCCATTGAGGTCGAGGGGCATAGGCGCCGCCCACCATCGTAGGTGGGCGGCCGATGCCATGAGTGTAGGGTAAGGATTTGTAGTTTAGGGTTTAGGGTTCAGGATTTAGGGTCCCTATCCCCAATGAGCTGAGGGCGCTGGCAGTTGACCTTTGAGCTTTGATTGCCGGATTTGTTTCGAGGGAGGAAAGCACCGAGTTTAAGGCTATGCATCAAATCTGGGGCCCTTACACCCTAAACAGCCTACACCCTAAACCCCTTAAACCGGAAACCCGTAAACCCCTAAACCCTACAGCCATACACCCCAAGAACTTAAACCCTGAACCCCTTCAACCCTAGACCCCAAAACCCTATAGATGACAACCCTAAAACCTAAATCCCTTAAATCCTGAACTCCCTAAACCCTTAAACCCTATTCTCGAAACCCTAAACTTAAAACCCCCTCGCCCTGAATCCTAGGCCTAAAGGCTTTAGCGAGAATTTAAGGTTTAGTCAGAGCTGGCCAGGCGCAGAGAGACATCCGCAAGTTCCTGCAGATGGACCAGGTAGGCTGGCTTAGGCTTCAGGGTTTACCGGGACCCTTGATGTCCTTTCTCTTTTGGGGTTCTGTCCTACACATTTACAGGGTATATCCCCCAAAAGGTAGGACATCCAGGGTCCAGGTAAGGTTTACGGGCTTAGGGTTTAGAAGGCTTTCGGGTTCAGGGCTAAGGTTTAGCCAGAAGCCCCTGAACCGCAGCCCCCCAAAATCTCTGAACCCCGAACCCTAAACCCTAAACGCAAACCTCCTAGGAGAATGCTGCGGGAAAGGCGCTCCAAGAGTCCAGCCCTCTGATATCATGCTGTGGCTTATAGGGTTCAGGAAGAGGGTAAAGTGTTTAGGGATTAGGGGGGTTTTGGGTTTAGTATCTCGGGTTCAGGGCCGCATGGTGGGTGTTGCGGTTTTGGGTCGGGATTTATGGCGCAGGGCCTTGATTCAAGATCTAGCGTTTAGTGATTACTGTTTCGAGGTTAGGGTGAGTGCTCAAGATTCTCATCTCCCTCTAAGTTCTTAAGCTATTAGATAGGGGATTTGATTACTTTGTGGTAGAAGTGCTGACTGCTCACACTGTTCAAAAACAGTTTGCATGCACTACGTGAAGCCCCAATTACTTGCAGGTTTATGGGTTGTGCCTGCTAATTAGGGGGTACTTACTAAGCTGTAGCCAATTCAGGGCACAGGCTCTAAACCCTGCAGTAAACCCCTAAATCCTGGCCATAAACCCTAAACCCCTTTACCCCAAACCCTAAACCCGACGACTCAAGGTCGATGTTTCAGGTAGCGCTTGACTGGGCAGGGTGGGAAACATCTAAACCCTGCTGGGTGAATGCCATCTAGCAGCTAAACCTCGAATTTCAGAGCAAAGACTAGGTTTCGGTTTGAGAGTGTATGAAAACACAAGGGTATTTCTCAAAGTTGGGTCCTTTTCATAGACACCAAGTTCAATGCCTGTTTAATTCCAGGGGAGGCATCATTAAGTAAAGCCTAATTTGTAAGCCCTGAGTCCCAAACCCCACCCACCTAGATCCTAATTCCGGAGAACCTCAAACGTAATTTAAAGCCTTCATGAGGCGGCTGGCAAGAAAGCGGCAGGCGACTTCGTCAGCACGGAAACCGTTTGGTTCTTGATGCTTGGATGGCTTGCTTGGGGTGGTTGAGGGATTTAAGGTTTGGAGGGGATGAGGGTTTAGCGTCTTCGGTATCTTGGGTAGTTTTACAGGTTTGGGGCTATGGGGCTAGGAAGTTATAATTGGGGAAATAATGAAGACAGCTTTAGCCATCACTGGTTACATTGCTTTGTCCTGTACTCCTAACACACTAGACTGTAAGCCGGCGTGCAGCAAGCCACCCCCTTAGCAATCACCTGCCCCCCGCCACAACATGATAGCAGCTATTGCCCTAACCCTAAACGCTGTGGTTTTACTAGGTGGAGGTGATTTCCTCCCATCAGTCCCACGAACATCCAAGTAGTCCTGCAATTGGGAGCCTTTGGGAGATCCGTTTAATGATACTTCAATCTCCTTCGAATCCCCATATCGCCCTAGAGTCCTTCAGAGCAGCCCAATTTTGCAATGCTTCTCGAGAAATGAGCTTTGACCTTGTGGGCCCCTGGTAGTTGGGCACGGATTACTCGGATTGTGGTTATTGATGCGCAGGGGCAAAGAAGGTGGCAGGGACTCTTTCCGTAAGCTGGACGGTATCGACAGCCCACTCACTCACTCTCACTCACTCACTCACTCACTCACTCACTCACTCACTCACTCACGCTTCTCCCATGTGCGCCCCCTAGCAATGCTGCAGTTGCTCGTGCAGAGGTGCCCATAGGTGTTCAGAATTAAAAGTGGCCTTCATAGGATGCTGTCTGAAACCCTAACCCTGACTTTGGCTCATATCTTCTATCCCCTTAGGAATTGTTTCTAACCTACGGCAATGTTTAATTTTTGGTCTTCAGGGATTACACATTCCGTTCCGGAGGTTTCCAGGTTTCACTTCGCCTACCTCGCGCCCCCCAAGGCCCAAGAAAAGCTTAAATCTGCCACCCCCCAAAAAACAGCAAAGGGCAAGCCTCAAGGTGCATCGTGACTTCGTTTTTCATTTGACAGCATTGCCCTTTTACTTATACAACATGGTACCCCGAAATCCCTGCCCATGTAGCAGCCGGAACTCCCATGTTCCCACACCAGAGATGAACACCCCATCCCTTCAAGATGCCTAGACCCTAAACCTTATAGCCCCTGTAACCCCCATATAGCCCCCATATAATGCCTCTATAATATGCCAAAACATACCATAGTGTAGTATTGTAATATATACTGTAAGCCCATATAGGCCGTATATAACCCCAAGCCTTTAAGCCCTTATTGAGGCCATCCTCGGCCCTATCATGCGCGAGTCGGCTAGGATCCCAACATCTCAGCGGTTGGGGGACGGAGAGGTTGGCGTTGGTGCTATCATAGCCACAGTATTATCGCCTTCAACTTTTCAGCATATACTACCAAACCCTATTATTAGGTACCTTTTTTGGGAATCTATGTTAGTGTTTGGGCTGCAGGACGTCACAAAATGTGCAAGCCTTGCTGCTGTCATCTTTTTCTTTCTGGACCACGACTTCGCACTTTGGTTGATAGGTGGGGAGTGTTGGCCAGGTCTGGAGGCTGACCCATATAACGCCCGAATCCGGAACCCCAAACCGGGAACTTCAAAACCCCTATACCCTGAAGCTCACCCGCATGGCGTGGGATGGAAAGAGCCTCTAGCATCACGGAATGAAGCTTGAAAGCAAGCGTATGTTATGTTCATGCTTCTTATTGAGGCGTATTTAGGTATACAAATGCTCCACCCCAAAACCGAACACCGCATAAAGGGTCCTATGGTATGCCAGGCTCACGGTTTTTGTCCAAGCTGGTGGAAGCCATGGTCCTTTTATGAGTCTGCACAGAGGCAGGATAGTAAGGATGCGCAAGAACCTTTAATCCAAGCCGAAGCACCCTAAGCCCCAAACCCCAAAGCTGAAACAACAAACCGCAAAGCGCCCTAAACCCTACACCCTAACCCCTAAACGCTAAACTCTACACCCTAACCCCTAAACCCTGAATCCTAAATCCTAAACCTGTATGCACCGTCCAAGGCAAAGCCCGAACCGGAGACAGAGCCCGAGTGGTTTCAGCAGGCTCGCCCCATCTAAGGTTCAGAGTTTCGCGGAGTTTAGGCTTTAGAATCTAGGGTTTCGGGTCTAGGTTTCGGGCTTAAAGACTTTTAGCTTTCGACTTTAGAAGTTTAGAGTTGAGCTTCTGTTTTTTTTGGGGTTCTGGACTTCTGTAGTTTCGGCTTCTGGTTGTAGACTTAAAAATCCTGTAAATAGGTTGCCCCTCCGTGGAATCTTTGAGTGCTCAGATGTGAAGCAGCCTAAGCAGTCCTCGATGGAATCATATCCCCAAATGCCCTGAACCTTGAACCTTCAACTCAAAACCCTACACTCAAAGCTCAAGCCTTAAACCCAAAGCCCTAGACCCTACGCCCGAAATTCAAAACCCTAAAACGTATACTCCACGCCCTAAACCCTAAACTCAAGGCCCTAGACTCCAAACCTAAACCCTACTGTAAACCGTAAGACATGGAAAACACAACAGGCCACACTTCTCCTTCACTCGGTACTGCCCTAAGGGCGGGTTTCTCAAAATAACCCCCATTTCGGCTTAGGGCATTTACGGAAATTTTGAGGGGACCCCAGAAAAATCCCTACCTAATGCCCAAGCCCTAGGTATCCTTGAGTGTTTTTAGGCCAGGCCCACCTTTCCAGAACTCTCAAAGCGCTTT
The DNA here is from genome assembly GCA_905231905.1 of Symbiodinium pilosum. Lineage (NCBI taxonomy): Eukaryota > Dinophyceae > Suessiales > Symbiodiniaceae > Symbiodinium > Symbiodinium pilosum. Next base: position 35,786 of record CAJNIZ010040213.1, on the reverse strand, counting down.
GATCACCGCGGGATTCCTAGTGAGACTCAGGCCGCAGGCTGTATTCCTAGGGTTAGGGGGGTTAGGGTTTAGGATTTAGGGTGTAGGGTTTAGGGTTTAGGGTAACCCTACGGGGGTTAGGGTTTAGGATTTGGGCAGGTCAACTTAAACTAGTGAAGCCTAAGAAGGACATTCTACATTCCTAAAGCTTCCGGCCAGCATGCCCCCCTACAAGTTATTACAGAGGCCTGAATGATTACCAACATATAATGGTCCTATATTCCTCTTAAGATATCCTAAACCCATAAACCCTAACCCCTAAACCCTAAACCCTAAACCCCTAAACCCTAAACCCTTAAACCCTAGTACAGGGTAACTACCTCAAATAGACCTCGAAGTGATCCTGGTAGTCCTTAGGCCCCTACGGTGCAACCCGAAAGCTCCCTGCCAGCATTCCCTAAACCCGCAAACTCTAAGAACCCTAAACCCTAGAAATCCTAAAAGCCCTGAAAACCACAAACCCTAGAAATCCTAAAAACACTAAACCCTAGAAACCCTAAAAACACTAAAACACAACTAAACCCTAAAAACCCTAAAAACAATAAACACCCCAAACCCAAAAACAAGCTAAGCTACTGCAAGAGCTACAGGTCAGCCAGCGAGCTATCTTCGTGTGCATGTGCGGGACCGCCGGCAGATTCATTGCTTCATAGTTGTGGATAGTCAACACGGGTAGTTCCCTAACAATAAGGGGTACCTTTTTTGGGGGCCCACGTAGTAAGGATTATAGAACTTGGGGATATTGGGGTCCCTCATTTTGGGAAATCACCATATCATGCATGACCCTAACTAGCTTATACCTTGGGAATTAGGGTATCATGATATGATAAGGTTATGTAGGATGTTTAGTATCAAAAGTAGTTGCCGTATCTCAGTACGCCCATTCCTTCCAGCAAGACCGCAGCTGCGAACCAGTATGAGCCGCACCAACAGCAAGAGAATGAACTTGTGCGCGACAACGTCAGATAATGCAACTTCGAAGATAATCCAGGATAGGTTTGGTGTATGTATGGCCTATGCATCCCCCTATTGAGTAATATACATACACCAAACCTATCCAGGATGTATATGTTGGTGCTCGTGGCGGTGGTAGTGGAAGCCATGGCAGTAGTGTTCATAGGGTACAGGGTTTAGTGTTTAATGTTATATAACTTCGCATTATTAAAGGGGCTCGGATTAGAGGTAAAGTGGCGCTGAACGGAATGATATAAGCGGGTACGGATTAGAGCTACATCCGGTCTGAACGGATTAATAACAACACAGGAACCGAATAATTCCATGCTCGCTTCTGCAAACGCCCAAACAGAGAAAACAAACAAAAGACAGAGAGAAGAAAGCCAGAGAAGCCAGCCAATCTAAGCAACCGAACCCCATTCGTTACCAGACTGGAAGCCCTAAATCAACACCCCCTCCCGCCCTCAGGAGCAGCCCAGTTGGCAGAGATCAGATTGAGTTGCCAGAGACCTTACTGTCCATGGCTTCACAGGCCAAGGACAGGATGTGCAAGGTAGGGCCTCTACTGTCAAGGCATTGGGAGAATTGGATCCAAAGGCGCCTATGGATTCTTTATGGACTCCGTTCCTTCTCTAACTTCTTCTTGCCTCTTTCGTGTTTAAATTGTTCTGCTGACCTCTAGGTGCGCTCTCAATGCGTCCATCATCGCACAGTTACAGGTTCGCATGTGCCAATGCGTGGCCTCAACCTGCTGCAAAGATTCTGCGTGTTTCCTCCTTTTTCGGATGGTTCGGATCCTTAGTTTCCATTTCCTTGCCCATTCCGTTACATAGTGCTATTTTATGTCATCCCTATTCTATCCTTTATATACTCCCTATATGTCCCTAGTTCTTATTAGCCCCCAACAGGTAATTCAACTTCCGGGCGCGTTGTAAAGCCTCAGTGTGCTTGGCTGGGCTCAGGATTCAGAGCCTTTGGAACCGGGGATATATAGGGATTATGTATGGGATATGATCGGGATCTTATAGGGCTATATAAGGGAGTGGAAGAGGAGATGGAAAGTAAACCCCAGCCTTAAACCGCGGATTTACGGCTTTGGGTGTGTTTCAAGCTTTACTTGCGATTGTTGACTTAACTGGGCATGGTGTGGGGTTCACGTGATCCGTGGTGTCCTACAAAAAAAGCAGATTAATCAACCCTACGGTCTGAACATCAAACTCTACGGTGGATACTACACATCCCGCAGAACCCTAAGTATCTTATGCCTTGGGAAGAATGGTGCCGTGCTATACTGAGGTCATGCAGGGCTTTTGTATCAGCAGTCTTGCAGGGCTGTGGCACTATGGGTTGCAGAGAGCTGTTGCGGAAGATGGCCGGACCAGGTAGGGTGGCATAGGACTCTTAACCCGGTTGAGAGAAGGACGCGACGCGGCATGCATCTAAGGCTTTAGTTTAGAAGTAAGTGTTCCCCCGCCGAGCCCCCGAAAATGGATTGAATTCATCTAATGATGTGCAAAGCAGATCAATATCCTTGACACACTCCTATGTAAGGCGGGCTCACATATAATTGGGCTAGGGTTCAGGGAAAAGTGATTACTTAGACTGCCACAAATCGAAAGCCCCAGGCCTGTCAGTTATGACCATTAGTACTTTTATGGTGGTTATCATCTTGTTGGATTCAAATTACATGTCCTGGGCTGTGGGCTGGAGGACAAGAAGGCCATCAGTGTGGGCGTGGCCTATGTGGGCTGCTGGATGGCACTGCTACAGCATTTTCTGTGCAGTATGGCTATCATGTCAGGGGTGTATACCTAAACCTGAGTGCTTCTGGGTGGTCACTTGCTGTTATTTCCCCATTTTGGGCTCGCCATTTACGTTTGTCAGTACTTGTGTAGATATGAGATGATATACGGTGTTTTGGCGATCTAGGTTAGGGAAACTACCACATATGAGTGCATGTCAAGCTGATTTTGAACTCCGCTTCAGAGGCAAGATGCAGTACAAAGTTCAAGACCCCAATGAATCCCAAATCTCACAAAATTTCGGGTTGGACCTGGAGGCCCTAGCGTTTCAGGGAGCCCTTGATATGGAGAATATATGTGTTGCATATTGATATTAGCACTGGGTCCGACTTCTGGGTCGCACCTTAATTCCTTGGACCTTTCTAAGCCACTGAATATCCTAAATTTGATGTGCAACTTGTTGGGTTCTGGCGGGTGTGTTGCAGCTTGTGAACAGATTTTTTTCTTGAGTGACAAGCCCACTGTTAAATGAGCACTAGTGATGTTGCCCAGTAACCCTTGAATAGCGACAGTGTAACTGCCATACCGCGCAAAATCGTGTAAAATTCTGGTAGAGTCATTTGGTGATTTTCTCAAAGTATTCAAACAAGGATCTCGACTGATTACCAGTCTCGATCCTGCATCTTTCCTTTTATGCTTCCCACAGTTCATCCATGTGGGTACCCTAAACCTTAGAACCCTCAGCCCCAAACCTTAAGTCTGAAGCCACAAACTCCTAAATCCTAAGTCTTCTGGTCACGGTGTGCGGGTAGAGGCAGTGGAGAGTTCAACACTAAACCCTAAACAGTAGTTTCCAGCTTGTTTTCTATTATCCCGAAATAATAACGCCGGTAAAGAGGCCGAAAGGACCCGTAAGCCTGACTTCCAGGCGCCATATCCTCAATCATAAGCCCTCAAGCTCAAAGCCCTAAACACTAAACCCTGAACCTCAAACCCCCACACTCAAAATACACCCCAAATCCCAAACCCTAAGCCCTGACTTAAGCACCTGTTAACCAGAGCTTCACCCAGCCGAGGCTACAAGTCGCCGGATGAGTTGGAGATGTTCACCGAGGAATCCATAGCATTGGGGGTATGGGGGGGATGGGGGGTTAGGGATGTAAGGGTTTAGGGATGTAAGGGTTTAGGATTTAGGGTTTAGGATTGAGGGCTTAGGGTTTAGGTTTAGGGTTTAGGGCCTAGATTTCAGGATGACAATTTCCAGCAATGGAGAATCAAATGGGAAATAGGATGGAAAACGACCTTGGAAACCGGAATTGTACAAGGGCTTGGCATTTATCTGTAGGCAAGCCTGAATAAACACCAACATCATGTTCCCACAGTCCCTACAAAATTGTAGTAGAACATACTTGAATCCCTGTTCCATTTATTGGGGCCCCGACACTAGCCGTCAGGGTCGGATTTAGGGCTGAAGGTTCTGTAGGGGTAAGAGGGTTTCCAGGAGGTGGGGTTTTTACAGTCCAGATTTTTAAGGTGAGCGTGCACGCTAAGCAGAACTTATAACGCCAAGGATGTAGGGAGGAGTGGCAAGGCATGGTCTACAGACAACGGAATGTCTGATATATACATGCGGGTTGATACAGATGGGTAGTATTTAATTTGGTGATACTATGGTAGAGTAAGATTATATCCTCCTTTTGGGGTATAGTATTTTATACAGGGAATATATTCCTTACTGGGTTCATTCAACCACCAAAAAAACGCTACTCAGATGGCATATCTGGAGATTCGCGGGTAGGTCCGAGCCAAGCTGCCATTAGTTCAATGGCAGGTCCAGCCTTTTATCCTCAGGGGGGAGTAACAGCAATGACTCCGTAGCACGGACGCTGAACTATCATGCATGATGATGCTTGAGGCCTAACTTCCTCCCCCTATAGTCCCCTTCAAGTAGATAAGATACGGCTTTGGGTATGTTATAATCCCGTATACCCCATATTCTATCTACTTAAGGGGACTATAAACCCTAAACCCTAGACCCCCAAATAGTAGTTTCCATTTTCTTTTCCATTATCCCTATATAACCTTAATATAACCCCATATACCCTTATATCATCCCTATATTACCCTAAACCCTAAACCCTAAACCTTAAACCCTAAACCCTAAACCCTACACAACCTGCACCTCCTAAGCTGGACTCTTCAACTCAAGGCTAAGAATAATCAATGAAGTGGCAGAAGAGCCCCGAGACCCTATAAGCCCAAAAAGGGTCTCGCAAAAAAAGGAGTGCGGCATAAGAAACAGGGCTTAGGGTTTAGGGTTTCCATCTTAGTTTTCCAGTTTCCCTTCCATGCGATTCTTGATCGCGGCACCTCTGTAATACTTATATGGACCTACCAGGAATAACCCTGAGAAGAAGTGGCAGAGGAGGAGTGGCAGAGGAAGTATTACAACACACCCATTAACCTCCCAAAGCATGCTTATAACCTACACCCTGAGCAGCCCAACCCCCTCAACCGTAAACCACCCAAAACCCTAAAGGCTAAAGTCCCCAGACCCTAAACCCTCAACCCTATGCCCTAAACCCCTAAACCCTAAACCCTAAATCATAAATCCTAAACCCTAAATCCTAAACCCTAAACCCCCTACATCCCCCCAAAAAGGAGTGGCAGAAGAAGTACTACCGGATGCTGCGGCTCGGGGAGCGGTCCACGAGGGTCCCCAAGCCTCGGCAGGCTTCGGGGAACAGGGTTTAGGGTTTAGG
>CAJNIZ010040213.1:6418-21390 GCA_905231905.1 Symbiodinium pilosum | reverse complement strand
GGCTTAGGGTTCAAGGTTAGGGTTCAGAGTTTAGGGTTTAGGCTTTGGGAGTCCCCCAGAAGGGGTAGGGTTTAGGGTTTAAGGTTTAGAGTCCAGGGTTTAGGGTTTAGGGTTTGGGGGCTTCAGGCAGGCTTGAACACTTTTGCTTGAGGGCGTGGAGTGTGCCTAAATCCTTTTAAGTGTTGGTTCCTCCAAAACCTCAATCCTAAACAGGCTGATGATGTTTTCGGCTGGAGGAAGTTCCTCTACTAGTCCTTTGCTCAAACAGACCCTTGATGCACAGGGAAGAAGGGGGCTTCACGGGGAAAGTTGAAGAGGGTGCAAGCTGTCGAACTCCGGTGGCTGTTTTTGAAGCTCAGTAGTACATAGACGCTTACAACTCATAAATCCTAAATCCTGGAAGCTTAAACCCTTAAGCCCAACTTATTGGTTCTTAGTAGATTAAAGAATAAGGGATGAAGTCCCTACAGAACTCCTATATAGCATATTCCCTCATCCCCTGCTCCCCCCCAGTAAGCTGAAGCCTGAAGCAAGCCTGCGAGAAGTAAGGAAAGAGGAGCACAGGTGATAAGCTGCACCGAGTTCTCGCCTTAGCATCCTCCCCCCGCAACTTACATACGAAAAGGTTTAGGGTTTAGGGTAGGGCCCTACAAAGACACGGGGGTGCCTGGGTTTCCATGTGAGATTGGGGAGAGGCTGTTCTGTGGCACTTTTCAGAATGGATGGTTGCAATGCTGGGCTGCTTTTGAGGGATGTTCTAAATTACTATAATAAGGAAACCCCATTATCTATTATATATAAATACCCATAACATGTTGACTTCAAGTACCCCAACAGCAATTCAGTATGCTTCTGACAGCCTATTGTTGAAGTTCTCAGCCACGGTGCGGATGTGTGTTTCTGAAATCAATCCCTATATCATCTCAAACCGGGACCCACATGATCCCTACACATCCCTATTGTCCACAGTGCCCTGTTTTGAGAAGCTCCCAGATGTGTGCTAGCTTGAATTCAGGGTGCAAGGTTTGGATTTGGGGTCACAGCATGTGAGGGACAGTTGGGGCTGTTGGATTCCGAGATGCAACTTGATTGCAGCTTTCTGTAGGATTGAGGCCTTAAGTGTCCAGAGTCTATGCATATAATATATGTGTATATATATATATGTGTGGGGGGGGGTTCCCAACAACAGGGGCCTCCAACATAGACCCCAGCATAGTACAATCCTTATTGTAGCCCCCCCGGCCCCCCAATTGTTTGGCAACCCCCTCTTTGGAGTTTGGAGAGGTTTCAGATTTCGCGACGCAGGTTCTGGTCACAGTTTGCGAAACGACATGCAGCCTTCAGCCACCTAAGGCCTTAGTGTTTAGGGTTTAAGTTCATGTAGGGTTTAATGAGGGTTGAGGGTTTAATTACGCTTTAAGGGTTTAGGGTTCAAGATTTTGGGTTTAGGTTGTAGGGCTTAAGGCAAGACGCTGTGCATGGCGCCCCGCATCTTGAAGCAAACCTGAAAATGCCAAAGCCTGCACCTAAAACAGTTTTTGAAGCCCTGAATCTACAGTTTTGTCCGAGTGGCCAAGCGTATATCATTCAACCCCCCCCCCGCCCACCTTCCAATATTAGATATTCCCATTGTGGTGTACAATCACATATTCGTAAACCTGATTTTTGGAGTGGGGTGGAGGACGGGATTGCTAAAGCCAAAGAAGGAATGCCTTTGAAAATATTCTATCAGAGAAGCTGCTGTGCAAGTACTGTGAAGGCCCTGTATCCTAACCTTCACACCATGCCATGAAACTACAAGCATGTACCGCTAAACATGGCATTACGGCAACAAGAACCTGCAGACTCATAAATGATCACCATGCTTCACACCACTCAAGAATGTCCAGCTACAGCAACGTAGACCCTGAGCCCCTAAACCCCAAACTCCTAAACGCCTAACCCCTAGGCCCTACGCCCACCTTTTAATTTGGCGTAGTCCCCACAAAAGCGGGACCCCTACACCAAACTACTGTAGTTCTCATTAAAGGGTCCTCAAAAAGGAACCTTCAATTTTGGGAAACCCTGACCCCTAGAAAACACTATGCAATCTCATTTTTCATTTCATTGTTCCTGTCCTTCTCCATTTGATTCCCCTTATCATTGGCAAGCCCTATATGATCCCTATTGAGCCCTAAGCGCTAAACCCTACCTAAACCCGAGACCCTAATTGTGGGGACCCCTGAGCCCTAAATTTCCTTATATACCATTATACAATCCCCATAGATCTCCATGAAAAAGAGACCCTAAACCCTAAACCCTAAACCATAATCTTTGGGAGCCACCATTTTGTGTGATACATCAGGCCTGAAGCACTCGCGGTGGCCTCCAGGGAGTTCCTAGCTTTGGCTGGACGAGGCAAAAGGGTTCAGGGGCAGGGTTATAGAATATTGGGGTATAATATTGGGGCTATATAGGGATAATGGAAAATAAAGTGGAAACTACTATTTAGGGTTTAGGGGTTTTGGGTTATGGGCCCCCCTTAAGTAGATAGAATATGGCTTTGGGTATATTCTAATAAGATCCCCATATATCCCATCGTCTATCTACTTAAGGGGGACTATAAGAGTTTAGTGCTTCGCATTCAGCATCTCAAGTCTAAGCAAGTAGCAATGCCCCCCTCCCCCCCCCATTCAATGTGCTTTGGCATCAGCCCACCCTCCCAGAATCCCTTTGCATGCAGCAATTATTCAATTGCTTGCCGCTTGCCCGTGTCCCTTGTATCCCACATGTATATTTACCTTTTTTATTGAGTGCCCGTTTCGGGGACCGCCAAGATTGAGGGCAAAAAGTGCACGGTGTACCTTAGCCTTACTTGAAAACAGGCTCTTGTTCTGGCTTTCTTGAAGTGAGAACGGGTCCAAATTCTGGGACCCCCAAACAAATCTGGATCCTAGCTTTAAATTAAACTCAATAGGAAGGATCGTCTGAGGTAAACGCTCAGAGGGGTTTCAGAAGGCATTTTGCAGGGCTTCTATTTAGTTACTCTCACAATGAATTTTCTGGCCGCGAAACTTGACACAATTAAGGGCCCCCAAACGAGTCAGGGGTGCTGAATAATTCCGGCAAAGCTTCCTACAATTAAGGCCCCCCGCACGAAGGGACCAAACCTTACGGCTTTCTCACGTCGTTTAAAAGACCCAGTGTAGGGTTTAGGTTGGGTACTGCCCCCCCTCAGTAACAGTTGGATAATAAACATAATATGGTTATATATAGCCCTTAATAGGACCCCTGGGGGCAATACCCAAGGTTGAGGGCTTATGGGTTAAGGAGAAGGGTGGATGGATTCTGGCTTGAAGTTGAGGGTTTTGGGGGCTGCGCTTCAGGCTCGGGGATTGGGGTTCAGGGATTTTTGGAGTAAGGGATTGTGTAAGGGATAAAGAAGGCTACCATGTTTTTCTACTGCTGCACCTGGTAGCATAGAAATATGGTCTGTCACATTCCTTCTACTTTGGGTGCAAGAAGCCCATTACAAAAGCACAAGGCTTTTTCGCAAATAATTGTTCTGCTTTTTCTGCCCTGGCCCTAATTGTTATTATTATGGTCCTATATTCCTTGCGGAATGATAGTATAGGGCATATACCTCACATATGCCTTACAGTGATATTGTATATCCTGCTGTTTTACAGGCTTAAACTTAAACCTAAGTCAGGGGTTGTCCATAGAGCGCATCGGATCGCGCAGAATCGGATATGAAGCTCCAACCTCCATGTCCTCCGCATTGAAAAATTTCTGGGTTGCTGTTAACGAACTTAAATTAGATTACCATAATGTAGGTTTATAGGCAATATTAGGGTGTCCTTGTTGTAATAACGAACTTAGTTTAAGTTCCTTAACAGCAGTCAAGATTACTTTGGGAGTAGGCTTCAGCCGGGCAAAGCATCCCAAGTTCAACGTTGTACCAGGACTCAGGCCGTGAATGCCCTAGAATTTAGGGTTTAGGGTTTAGGGTTTAGGGTTTAGGGTAAACCCTAAACCCTAAACCCTAATGGTATCCCCAAATTTTGGGAAACCCCCTGAAGCCTTGACTCCTGGAGGTGTAGAGGTCTGCTCTTTGTTGGCGGGCGACGCGCGCGGACCTCAGAAAGTCAATCCAAAACTGCTGTAACCTCACATGCAGTCATGCGAGCTATAGTCTAAGCCCCTTAATGGGGGTTATATAGGGGATTATATAGGCGACTACTATCGGGGTTATTAATGGGGATACTAGGAGTTTAGACTATAGCTTATGTGGCCCTCAAGCGAACCTTGACGGCAAGATATTTGAAGATACTTCATATCGTATGGGAACAGCCCAATCAGGAACGCTAATTCCGTGACTCCTCCACAATACTTATAGGGTAATGAGAACTTAGAGCCATGTTGCGTAAGCACTTCTGCAAAAGTACCCACGGACGTCCGAGTGGTAGCGTGAGTCCCATGTCCTGTGGGCGCGGGTTTGTGGCTAATCTTACTGGTGGTTGGTAGGGAATAAGGGAAGATGATCCCTAGAAAGTCTATTCCCCTACAGTATTCCCTACTACCCCAAAACCCTAAACCTTGGAATATATGCCCTGACTCCCTACTACCCCCCCCAAATGATTTGGCAGCTGAGGTGCCCAGGTTGACGAGCTAGGCTGATGTTCACCTGCCTTCTGGATCCTGCAGGGAGCAACGTAGACATGTTCTTTGACAGCTTGGCCTCAATGATCTGCCTTGGCTGCTTTGGATGCGAATCTAGGTACCCCGGTAGTACCCTTTTTCCCTTTTTATGTTGGGGGTCTCCTTATTGAAGCTGAATATTAGGAAAAAGGGTACCCTTACTATTATGGGGTTACTGGGGAACCTAGGAATTCTTGGCCGCGATGATGTGAGTGTGGCTTCGACTCCTTACAGGCAACAGGATTGCGGCACGTCTTGTTCCAAGATTTGGAGAGGGTGACAGGCACCACAGGACGAGCAAATGCACTTGGATTCGCTGGGGCCCACCTACCATCCAGCAGAAGCAGCGCGCAGAAAAAATGATGCAGATGCAGGGTGCTTTGCTTTGGTGCCGGCATTTCAGTTGTGCCTGAAGTAGGCTGGCATTGTAAGGTTTCACCATGATGTTTCCGATGTCAAATGATTGTTTTTTTTGGCTGCCAGCGAACGTTAGCATATCAACTCCAAGCTTCTAAACGCAAGTATCAAGCTTGGGAACCAGAGATCTAGCTGCCGCTGCCAGATACAGTCGCGACTTCATGGAAATGACCAGGAGCCCTTCTGCAGGGTGTGCTGCTCAGTGTTCCGGCTGCTTCTCAAAGCATCGATCCCCAGTTTATAACCCTAAGTAATGGAAATGATGCCACTCGCCTTCAGTGCCCACAGGAACAACCCAAAAGAACCGCTTTGATGTTGCAAGAATCTTCATACGCCCATGTCTACTTCATCCGTAGTGAGATGCAAGCAGCGAGTGTCTCGACAATGCTATGTCTATCCTGAGCCTGAGGCTTTTTTTACGCCCCGTGAAGGGTGATTCTCGAAACCCCACAAGTAGGTGAAATAATGGTCCAAAAGTTTCAGAACAAGTCACAATTCAATGTTCCACATATTTTGGAGGGTGCAGGTAGTCATTAGGGATACGGGTTTCAGAGCCATAATGTAGGAAAGTTACTTGAGGGTCTGAAGATCAGGTTTTACGGTTCAGGGTCATGGGGTTGGTTTTCATGTTGGATGCTTCCTCTACACCCTAAACAAGAATTTTGCACTGCGCTTTCTCAAGGGCATGCCATGTATGCCTTGCTGAGGATCAGGGTCCCAATCCGGAGCACTTTGCCGAGCAGAAGGTTCGATAGAACCAGCTTACAACCTATAGCCCCTTGCAGTTAGTCTAGATTACGCTACCGCACCCAAAAGCATGTAGAATGTAGAATGGAAGTTTGTTTGGTTGTGTGGCTTTCCTAGTATTATGGTACCCTCTTCTGGGTTCCAGGTATTTCATGATGGACCTACCTAGCGAAAATACTCAAGCCTATGTATCCTTGTTCTCAATAAAGGTCTCCAGTGTTGCCGGGCGCAACGAGGTGATACCAACCTACCTTAGACTCCTCACACCCGCTAAGCCCCAATAACCGGACCCCTAAACCCCCAAACCCTAAACCCCCAAACCCTAAACCCTTATGAGCTTTTTTTTCCATCCCATACTTATGTCACAAGCCAAGTTCTTGGTGTGGGAAAACGGGTGATGCTTCCATGTCGAGTAATTTAGAGGCCTGAATGATAAGTACCAATTTTATAGTGAATAAGTACCAATATTGTAGTGCTAGATTCCTAGCGTGGTCCTCTAAATGAGATTGGTAATTAGCTGGGCTCCTGCAATGTATTTCGAACGCCCTGCTTGAGACATAGCTTAGGTGGATCCCTCCCCCTGTAACAGTGCTATAATGGGAATTTATGGGCACCTTCATGTAAACACCATCATCCCTGAGATTGACTATTGCTGGGTGAGGGGTCCACCTAAGAATTAGCTGTGTAGAACATCGGCTCTTAACTTGAGAAGTTTGTGCGCCATTCCCTCGATCTCTCTGCCCATCACACCCGCAGATTCTTCATGTAGAGCGTTAAATTACGGTTTATGGTTTTCATGACTAGGTGGACCTCTCGTATAGCACAATGTACCACTATAGTAACTCCCATGTTCTTTTCCATTATCCCTATATAACCCAATATACTATAGTAGTTTCCATTTTCTTTTCCATTATCCCAATATGAAAACTCTTATATAGCCCTATCATATCGTAGCTTCTATTTTCTTTTCCATTATCCCCTATACAACCTTGTATTACCCTATATAACCCATTATAGTAGTTTCCATTTTCTTTTCCATTATCCCTATATGACCGCAATGTAAGATAGTAGTTTCCATTTTCTTTTCCATTATCCCTATATGACCGCAATGTACGATAGTAGTTTCCATTTTCTTTTCCATTATCCCTATATGACCGCAATATCGCCATTATTCTGGGTACCCCCTCAAGAAGGGATCCCCAATGTTTGAGCCACCCAGAGCAGAGGTCATCCATCTGTCCGGGTCCTTACTGGGGCTTAGTAGGGAATAAGGGTTTAGGGTATAGGGATATGGCTTATAAAGGGATTAAATTTCCCCATTCCCTACTAAGCCCCAGTAAGGTTCGTGGGAAGCGGAAGCAGTGTGCTGCTTCGCTAGAAGTCTGTCAGCGCCACGGGCCAACGAAGATCTGATTATGGGCTTCGGGGTTTTGGGGTTTCCCTAAACTCTAAATCCCTAAGGCCTGAACCCCCAAACCCTAAACCCCTAAACCCTAGACCCTATCCGATTTTTTGAATATCCCAAGTGCCCATACTCCCATCTCCGCTTGGAAAGGTCCGTGCAGATGCGCTTCTGGATCCCTGGGAGAACAAGTTGACCCCCATGGATGAGGACTGCTATGTGCGGGTGGAAAGGGGTTTAGGGTTTAGTGGTTTCCCTAATTTCGGGGTAACTTTCTGGTGGTGTATATAAGCAGGATTGTAATCGTTTGGGGTCTATATTTGGTAGCATAGTTCAGGGTATTTACATGCAGGACATAATCCTAGGTAAGAGCTGTGATAGCCTTAAACCCAACCCCATAGGTCCTAAAACTCTAAACCCTACAACCTAAAACCCACCTTTGGTATCATGATGCCAGAATGCTTTTGCTTCGTTAGTCATCAAGCCCAGCCCTGCCACACTCGAACCTGTAAACCGTAAACTGCTTAAAACTTCAGATTCCGATTTAGGGTTCAGGGTCTAGAGCTTAGGATTTAGGTTCAGGGTTCTAGGGTATAGAGCTTAGGATTCAGGTTTAGGGCCTAGGGTTTGCAGCGTAGGATTTCCTATTTCGGCCTTCAGCCCGCCCCAGAAACTTCATGCCAAAATATTTCAACCTAGAAATTCAGGCACGCGAGACTACACTTTGTCTCAAGGCTACATCCATGGCTGCCAAATGCAAGCCCATGACCCAAACCCCTGAAACTTTCCATTTGACATCCCGGACTTCAGCAGGAAATCCTGGAGATGCCGGTCCCCACGCCAGTGTTTTGGACAACAATCCGCCCGAAGGTGCACTTTGGTTTCAGGGATTTAGGGGTTGGGTGAGGGGTTAGGGGCCTACGGTCCAGGTAAGTCTGGGCTACTACAGGATCACTATAGGGCCGCTCATGGGATGTGACAATTTCCTTACCTCCGAGGTCCTTAAAGGTACGGTTCAGGGCAGGTAAGCAAGCACTGGTAAAACGGTTGTGCCCAAACACGGCCATTGATGAGACTCAGCTACTGTGAAATCTTCTTTGTCTGTTGAGGTGGCCATTGTCATCTGAGCTATAGTCCTTAAATGGAGGTTATATAGGGGAGTATATGGGGACAGTATTATAGGGTTTATTGAGGGGTATACTCGGAATTTAGACTACAGCTTATTTAGGCTTGAGGCACTGGGAATGATAATCATGAGCATGCTCAGCATGTGTCAAAGCCTACCTGGAGGATCAGGGCGTCTCAGTATGTATACTTCACCCCTATTAGCTACACCATCATCCAGTTATCCCCATCGTTAGCCTACGTTTTCCCCAAGAAATCCTTAAACCCTAAACCCTAATTTCCTAAACCCCTAAATCTAAAACCTTAAGCCCTAAATTCCTAAACCCTAAACCCTGAAGCTTTGCCCGGACTGTGCAGGAGGCGAGTCCCTGGGATATCGGCCGAGTTGTGCGCGCCTGATGGGATAGTTCCTACGGCATTTCCAAACTGGGATCCGCTGGCCTGGACTTCCCTAAAGGTTATAGTGGGGGGATAATGGAAAATACAATGGAAACTACCATACATTATTATTATTATTATTGGGGTTATACAGGGGTTATATAGGGGTATGTTATATTAAGCCCATAAAACTGTAGATGCTTGGAGCCACAAAATCCTTATGAACCCCGATGCATCCCCAGTTCCCACTAAACTTCGAAAAAAAAGGCGAAGTTGCTGTAGCAGTAGAATCCAAGCCCCTAAGGTCGGCCATCGCTTCAAGAAGGGCAACAAGCGCATGATCAGTTCCTTCGAGCGGACGTGCGGTGCGGGTCCCTGCGAGCCCTTCTCAATATGAGCTATAGTCTAAACTCCTTAAAGGGGGTTATATAGGGGATTATGTAGGGGACTACTATAAGGGTTATTAAGGGGGATACTAGGAGTTTAGACAGTAGCTCATATGTTGGGTCCCTTTTATGGGGGATCCCTTAGGTTAGGGATCCCATGTTTTGGATGTATACAATGGACTGAGTTCAACCGAGTGCAGGACTCGGGCTTACGAAAGTGTTTTTGGGACTCATGCCTAAGCTACTGATGCCTAGGAGGGAGCAGTTTAGAGTTCAGGGTCAGGGTTTAGGGATGATTCTAGGATCCGCCATTCCCATTGCCACTTAAGCGCAAGAAAGCTGAAGTCCGGGGGGCTTTGGGGTCAAGGTGCTCAGGGAGGTGGTCATTGCTGGAAATACTTGCTACAAGTAATATTGGGGCTTACATCAACTTATAGTATAGTTCATCTGTATTCCTTCCATAATAATACTATAGGATACCTCAACTGGACCTCAAAACAATACTTGTAACTGTTTAGGCACCAGGAAGAGGTTTAGGGGCACCGCGTTGAGCGTGTCGCGTAAGTGGAGGGTCAGCGGGGACGTAGTAAGTAGGCTACTACTGGGGACATTTGGTGTTCTTGTGTAGCATGCTAGGTCCCCCTGACCCTCCAAATGGTGAGGAATTGTGAGGATGCGCATGTGAACCCTTGTTGCAGCTTAGCTGTTTCCTAGGGGCATATAATCCCTGTAGTTTCCATTTTTTCCATTATCCCAATATATATAACCCCAATATTGGGGTAATATTGGGATAGTGGAAAAGAATATGACATGTGAGGTTCTCTGCCCAAGGTTCTCGATCCAAGCAAGCAGGGCGAAGCCGCACGGTTCAGGCTCTAGGGTTTGGGGTATAGGGTTGGGCTGCGAATCCCTGCATATTGAAAGCAATTTCTTACGCTATTGGGCGGTTTCCAGAAATTAGGGGCTCATTTCTGAGGAGTTCTTATTATCAGGAAGCTGTTATGTTGTTGTCTCTGCTTGGGGCCCCCGTATTTATGGACATCTCCAATGTTGTGCCAGCATCGTTAGAACTGCTTAGGCACGAGCAGTCTCAGAGTTTTGAAAAACCCATACCTTTAATGCAACCCTAAACCCTAAACCCGTGTGGCTTTGCCACCAAGCAGTGGTCTCTCGATAGTGCATCCTGCTTAGGCGTGGACATGACGCGGCAAGAAGTTGATGTGAAGGGGCGCAATGCCGGTGCGCGCTTCAGATCTGAGCTAGTGTGCGTTAGGTCAGTATAGCAGTAATGGGTTGCAAATACGAAGAACAGCAGCAGTGACAGTGCGACATACTATAACATACTTGCATCTCCCATAAGACACAGCAAAGCAATCAACACTCATGATCATACCCCCTCATCTGCGTGAGATTTACTTCATTTTGTTCATGTTGTTCTTTACGCTTCGTACCACGGCTTGAAACTCTGAACACAAGTGTCCGGCTTACTAGATCTGAGCTGCAAGCTGCTTGCAGCTGCATGCACACTTGAAGCCCTGAGGAAGGCAACGAAGATCTGAAACCCCAACTAGGGCGAAATCCCAAAAATTGGATTCTGCGTCGCCGCCAGCCTTATACCCTAAATCAGAACGCCCCTTGAACACTCCAAACCTGCAACACTAGTCACTAAGCAGCAAAACCCCGCCCAAAACCCGGTCAAGGGTTTAGAGTTTAGGGTTTAGGTTTCTGTTGCATTTCAGGGATGTTCAGAGTGTAACATAAAGCCCTGAAGCCCACAGTCTGGATACAATAATCTGCGCTCCAACAGTCAAGCCTCAAATGCGAATCCGAGGGTCTGTAGGATTGCGTAGAGGTTCTACAGGGCTTATATTGGTGGGTTGACGTAGGGATCATATCGGGTTTCTGGATATATACCATCCCCCCCAAAAAACAACAACAACAGCAATGAGAACGACACGGAAATCAACAGGGAAGCTCTGCCACCGTGAGCCCGAAGCCTAAGACCCCAGATCCTAAACCCCTACACCCTAAACCCCTAAACCCCTAAGCCCCTAAACCCCTAAACCCTAAACCCCTCAGCCTCTAAATCCTAAGCCCCTAAATCCTAAACCCCTAAACCCTAATCCTAAACCCCTAAACCCTCAGCCCCTAAATCCTAAACCCCTAAACCCTGAGCCCCTGAACCCTTAAACCCTAAACCGCCCGGGATCCCTAACCCCAAAACCCGAACCCTGTCAACCCTGGGTCTGGAATCCAAAGCCCTCAACGGGGTTTAGAGGTTTAGGGGGTTTGGGGGTTGAGCGGGTTTAGAGGGTTTAGGGTATAGGGGTTCAGGGTTTTAGGGGTTTAGGGTTTGGGAGTTTTTTGGGTTTAGGCCCTAAATCCTAAGCCCTGAACCCTATAAACCTGTAACCCTAACCACGAAGCCTCAAGTTGAAGCTCTACGGAAGGTTTCAACGGAGATCGCGACTTCGAAGACTCCAGTGCCCACACCTCAGAATTCCGAAGACTCAAACATAGGTTTATAGTCCCCCTTAAGTTGATAGAGTATGGGGTATATGGGGATCTTATTTCATAATATACTCGAAGCCATTTTTTTTAATCTACTTGAGCGGGACTATAGGGTTCAGGGAGTGTAGATTCACGCTTCCCAAGGATTACAAGGTTATGGGTTGAGGCTTTTGACCCGTGGCTTGTCAGAATCAGGTAGATAGTGAAAGTGGAGTCCTCACAATGGGGTCCCGTCCCATGCGGGGATTTGAGGGTTTTGTATTCTAATTTCATCGATCTTGTTCTCTCCATATCTTATGTAATCCAGTGCGTGTGTGTGAATCAGCTCGCCCGTTTTGGCAAGTGCTCATGTACATGCATTTGTTACACTGAAGCTCCAGAGAAATGTGAGGCGTGACTTAGTGACCAGTGGGGGTTGCTGAGAGCCCTTAATTCGTAAGGAGGACCCACCGTAGGATTGGCTGGGATTCAGCTCTGCGCGGGGACTGATAGGTCTCGAAATAAAGGTGTTCAACTTCTTGACCTCCGCAGCTTGTAGAAGACGGTCATGAAGCCAAGAGTTTGAGCGCTGCCTCATACTTCACCTTGTCATTGCTTCGCGGGATGAGCGGATCCCTTTCTGGCAGTGGGTGGTCGCACTCCGAGAGCGTTGGTTGGTTTGCTCTATATAACTACACTTGTTGGCCCTGGAGCTGTCGTATGATTTTCGAAGGGAGAGAAAACATGGATGGACAAGAGGTTGGTGTAATCAAAGCCAGTGCCCTTGTTTGCCTAGCAGGTGCAGCCCTGTGTCTGCAGTAAGATGGCATTCTTGTACAAAGCTGCAACTTGCTGATCAAACGGCGCCCCTGCTATACTTGAAAATGTTGAAAAATCGAAGGTTGACAGCTAGATCACCATGCTTTTCAGCAATGCAAGCATGGTTGCAATTATTGGCCACCGCTCCATGAGCTCACTCCACAGTATTCCTGGACCTCCGAGTCATCCTCAACTCTATAGACCCAGGGTTTAGGGTTTAGGGTTTAGGGTTTAGACCCTAAGACTATCCTGAGCATCCCTAAACAGAATCTGCGTAAGAATTTGTCCTTCTGGTCTACTTCCATTCTTGGCCCCCTCCTGAATCCATAGCCTCCCCCTTAAAACTCCAAATGCAGTTCCTTTTTGGGGTTTGGTCTGCTTTTGGGTTTAGGGTTTGGCGTTTATGGGGTTTGGCATAGTTTTGGAGTTAGGACGCTTAGTGTGACAAAAAATGTACTACATTGGAAGATCTAGCTAACAACTAACAACCGCATGAATCAAGACACGTTCAAGATGGATAGTTACCAGGTGGGTACCCTCATATCAGCCTGGTATAGGTACTTGGGGCTATATGAGGTTTGTGTAGGCTTCTTTTAAGGGTACCCATCTGCTGACTCACCACCCCAAACCCTAAACCCTAACCCTTAACCCCTAATCCCCAACCCCTACGTAAGTCTGAACCCGTAGACCAAAACCTTGAACCCTAGAAATGAACCTTAACCCCTAGGCCCTAAACCCTAGAAATTAAGTCCTAGAAATTAAGTCCTAAACTCTAAAAGGTACTCACCTGATGGCGACCTGGGGGTCTCTTTGAATAAACCTCCCTAAACCCTAAACCCGAATCCCTAAACCCTAAACTCTAATCCCTAATCCCTAAACCCCAAACCCTAATCCCTAAACTAAACCCTAAACCCTAAACCCGACAGGCGGCCCTTCAGTCCCGTTTCCGGCAGTTTCAAAACCACGACGAGGCACAAGCTATTGGAGAGACCTGGGGCTGGGTTGCTGTGCAGGAACTTGAATTACCATATTCTGGGTGTAGAATGATCATTATATGGGTATATATAGGTATATAGGGGTTACGGCTCAGGGTTTAGGGTCTCAGTTAACATATCATGTATATACAGAGAAGAATAGGCCTGCTTTCCTTGTTAAAGTAAATTGATTGAAGTTCCTTAACAGCAATACAGTTGGATTACTGGGCTTACATTTGGGGTTACTCAAGGATTAGGGTTCAGATCTTTGGCTTTAGGACTTCCGGATTTATGGTTTTGGATTTAAGGTTTAGCGTTTAGGGGTAGTGTTTAGCCTACAACGGGCTACTGTAGGTTTACTACTAGCTCATCTATGGGGTTGCTGCCTAACTGCGACGGATTTGCTCGGCGAGCTGAAGTCTAACTTCGCATGAGGCCTCACAATCATGTGAGCCAAAGTCTGAACTCCTTCAAGGGGTTATATAAGGGCTTATATAGAGGACTACTATGGGGTTATTCAGGGGGATACTAGGAGTTTAGACTATAGCTCATTTGTACCCTAAAGCCTAAACTCTAACATAGACAACCTGCTCCAGTCTATAATTCTCTCACCCATCATGATTCATGTTCAACCAACTCCTGCCAGTACTACCCCCACCCATATTCCACATATTTTACAATGGTACCACATTGGGGGCATATATTCTTAGCGTCTGAGGCGTGTTTACTGGAAGGGGAAGGGGATTACGATGACAAAGCTCCCAACCACGCATGATCACGCATGTTGCGGAGGCCTTTTGAAGATGTCGGGCTAAAAGCAACCTCAGCACAAGGCGACCCGGCTCAACATAATGGGAGACTAGGAAGCCAACTCAAATTCTGGGCAGCTTATGACCTATATCTCCCTATATCTACTACTCTACAAAGCGCTAAGGTTTCGTAATATACCTTGCAACATGTTGGCAAACTTCTTGGTGGTGGCATGCTGTTGGGGCACAAAAGACATAGATATAAGTCTCAGCAAAGAAGATCTTCTGAACACACCTGAAAAGGAAGCTTTAACAACTTATCCCTGATCTATAAATATATATATATATATGTTTAATCATTGATGAAAGCTCCCTGGGCTGAATCTATGTTCCACCTAGAAGTCGTCGCACTCTCTAGCTGTTGCTTGCCTGTTTCTGTGAGGTTGGAGGGCTTCGCGCCCAATATTCACATGCTTCCCCCAAACCTGTGCTATAAGTACAATTACCGGGTCCGAAGTATTCAACTATCGGCACCTGGACTCTGAGTGTAGGCTTCGAGCTGAAGTATATTTGGGGATTTCCCAAAATTAGGGGTACCTTATTGGGGGTCCCCATAAAAAGGATTATAGCATTTTGGGGTCTATATTGGGGTCCCCTTATTTCGGGAAACTACCGTTTATCAGACTCATGGCCTTGCAGTTTCAAGGCTTCTGCGCGGGGATTTATTGTGTTAAGATGCAGGCCCCCAGAGATGCGCAGCCCCCTAGAGGAGCAATCGTGTGTATTTATATGGTAGTTTCCCAAA
>CAJNIZ010040202.1:38673-64474 GCA_905231905.1 Symbiodinium pilosum | reverse complement strand
GCCCAAAACACTAAAACGTGTACTCCCGCCTGCCCCCCCCCCTCTCAGAGCCCAAAATTGTCTGGGAGCACGCATTTTGGAACTTTCAAGCGCCCAAAACACTCCCGCCTGCCACCCCCCTTCTCAGAGCCCCAGTTCCTTGGCAGCACGCATTTTGTGACTTTCAAGGGCCCAAAACACCAAAATGTGCACTCCCGCCAAGATTGCCTGGGAGTACGCACGTGTACATGCTGTTGCTCTTTTTCTGCAAAAGCAGCCTCTTCTGCAGCCACATTCAAATGTTGTCGGGATCACAATAAATCTTTGCCTGTGAGAAAAAAAACCTGTCGTAGTAAGACAAAACCTGTCCATGGTATCAGCACCCCATGAACTACAAAATGGAAGAACTACCGGGCAGGACTCGCGTGGCAGGGTCTTCTCAGTACGGATGGCAGGTTCCACCTTGTTTCTCAGACAACGTTTCAGACTGCATGGCCATCTGGCTTACAACTTAAACCGCATCTCCCTTTTGGTGGTGTTACTATGTTAAGCATCGGCCCCTTCCTCCCCTTGGCTACTTGGGCTCACTGCCGTAGCCGAGCAGCGGAGGTACTGCGCCCAAAGCTCTGCGGGGTCGTGACCGGACCTTGGAACCAAGTGCCCTTCAGCATTGTTGGAAGTGATGTCAGAAAGGCAATGCCAGAGTCCAAAGGCGGGCGCAAGCAAAATTGTACGAATGATCGTGGCAAGAACAACTTCCACATCAATGGCAACAGCATCAACATCAGCCCTGTTCCTTTCTTCTTCTCCAACACTGTTTGCAATAGGCCCTTGCTCAAGAGTGCACCTTTTCTGTTTTGACGCACTGCTGTGAAACATCTGGTGCCTCGATATGCCTTCCAAATTTCTGAAGGATCAAAAAGGCAGCGATCATTAGATTAATTCGTGGGTTCCGCTCGGAACAACGACACATTTACCTGTGAACCAAGGAGGACCCCATAGATGGCATCAGCCCAAAAGATCGGCCAGGTCATCATCATTTATCTCAGACTCCTCCCCGGACGTACCCGACTCGTCTTCAGGCAGGTGCTCTTCCTGCAGGGCTCGGACTGCTACATCCTTGTTGTCAATGAGGGGCCTCTGTGCTGTGGCGTTGCTCTCACTGGGCAATGTTGCCAGGCCAGGTTTGGAGGAAGGCTGCGTCACGATGACCGGCATATCCACCTTTTCAGCTTCCTTTTCCTCATGGTGCTTCCCAGGGTTCGGCAGTGGCTCATTCGCAATGCCGCTGATGGGTGCGTCGAATCTGGCGACGTCCTCCGGTCCTGAAGCAGTCAGTCTGCTGACAGCCGTGGCTCCTTCGTCACATGGACCTTCTGCAAGTTGGTGCTGCGGTTGGTGGACCTCGGCCCTTGGTAGCTGGGCGACCACCTCATCCGAACGCTTTACGAACTCGCCTCTCGCCAAGAGTTCTTCAACAGATCGCTGCAACGAGCAGCATTTCCAAAGCCACTGAACGGCTTCGCGCATGACATGCTTTTGGCAGCGTTCAGCAACACGAACTAACAGTGATGCTTTCAATAATGCCATCGGCTGGACATGCACTAAACTGCCTGATTCCCAAAGCAACGCCGAAAGCTTTATAATCTCGTCCACCCGTGCTTGGTCATCAGAAAGTGATTTTACGAACGCCTCGTCACTGGTGATGGCCGCTGGGCTGCTCTCCGCTCCCGTCTCTGGCTCAGCACGTAGATGTCTGGTCGCGTGTGGCCGACTAAGCGGAGATGTAGAGACCAAGTTGGCCGAGGCTTCAGCATCAAGCTCAACTGCATCAAAGTCAAAAGATTCTTGCCCAAGCTTCAGAAACTTAGGTGTTGTAGTTGCAGCCTCAGGCACCACCGCGCTGGCTGCTGCAGGCGCGGAAACATTTTGCAACGTCAACACCACCTTGGACTGAAGCTCATCAAAGCGTTTACGCCGCACGAAGGTTTCCCAACGCCTTAGCGCAAAGCGAAGCTGCAGACCTACGATAGAGGCCAGAGCCTGCGCTCCAATTTCCCATCCAGCCCAGGAATTATCCATGGGCTCAGCAACGAAGAAATGATCCGAATCCAACGGCTCGTGCTCAAGGTCAGCTGCTTCTCTTCCCAACGGTTGCAGAGCTGCGTCAGCCGCTGCGTCAGCCAGTGGCTCAGCAGCAGCAATCCCACTGACCAGGGCGTTGATCCTGCCAAGCTGCACCAGAACATGTTGTTGCGTTCTCTTCGCCCACCTGCTGTCCACCTTCCCGAGCTGAACAGCAAAATATGAATAATTCTTCGGCGTCCGCATCCTTCACTTCCATGTCCCCCACCCGATGATGGGCTGCCAACCAGTGCTTTGAAACATTGCGAGGCGCCAAAAAGGACAAAACGAAAATGCAAGCTTCCTGAAAATATGGCTACCTTTATGCTGGTTACCTCTTGCCATCAAACGCGCTACATACATGTACAGTGAAGTCTTGTTACCAGGAGAGGTATGGCACAGAAATCATGTCATATGAAGCCATCAGCTGCAGAGTGCATAAAAGCATGTCTCGAACTGAACACATGGTTGCTTCGTGTCGTAAACGTGTTCCCTCATCGATGTGTTCCACACTCCAGGAGGACTCAGCAGCAAAAACAACACAACGAATAAGCAACACCAACAGCAGCAACATGGCAACATCATAAGTCAGAGAAACGTAATCGTGTTCCTGCAGTTGCATCCAGGTCCCAATCGCTGTCACAAGCTAGCAAGTATGCGAATGACGCCAGGCCACACAAGTGGCGGCAGGTAGTCGTTGCCCCTGAAGAGCATTATCAGCAAGAAGTCCTGCCGCAGCTGCAGCAGATCCTGCAAGGTAAACACATAGCTCCAGAGCACGTCCGCACATGACACCTCACTCTAGATGTATAAAAACCTGTCGTCTACCATCTCTTGCATACTTTGGCTTCGGCCCACATCCATGGATAGGGACGACCGTAAAACCGCCTTCCCATTCTAGCCTATTCGTCAAGTAGTTGCATGACTGGAGCGCGCGGGTAGTTACTAGTATATAATCTTATGGTCCCGCACTCACCAACACGTCTTAAGAATTCCATATAAACTGTAAACGCTCAGGGTTCTCAATCCAAATTTGGGCCCTCGAGGGGCAAGAATCTGTCCTTGGGAGCGAGGGCCGCTGGAGGGGCCTCCTCCGTTGCGAAGCGCTGGAGCTGCCTGTGCCCCAGACTGTAAGTCAGGGGTCCATGCTCCCTTCAGCGCTGTCGGGGGGTTACGTGTTTGCTATGAACGCCCTGTTGGCGGTCTTCTGGGGTGGCCCGGTCGGAGCAAATTTCTAGAGCATTTGGGGATGCCGACCGCACCAGTCTACGGTACCATCCTAAGCGATGCAGGGTTTGAAGCTTTTGCTGGTGTTGACTTACTGGTTCTTCGTAGGGAATGCGGGAGTATAGCGGCTATATTTCTCCTATGTGCGTAGGGTTGTATTCTCTTCCCTACTAAGAACCAGGAAGTTGAAGTGGAGCATGTGGAAAGCATCCAAGTACTACGTAAGGCTACCGGATCTGGTGGCTTTAGGGACCTGCGATGGGGACCCCTGTAGGTCACGAGGGGTAGAAAGGGGACTACCGGATGATTTAGGGGGTAAATATAAGGAAGAAGTAGGGGCTATTTAAGGTAATGGGATTATTATCTTTTCTAGGGGTCCGTCCTACGAGCCCAGAACCGGACAAGTAAGGAAGTCGTTCTCTGAAGCTACGCTAGGGCGGCCTATGCGCCCTGAAGTCGAAAGGCTTGCCTGACCATGGCTTCCACAAGCCGGTCGCTGCGACACACACGCCTCTGCTGGCAGCACGGATGCTTGCAAGTGCGTTCTGATGCAAGCACGATGATAATGTAAAGCAAGAACATGAACTTTTGATGATGAGTGGTTATGCTGTTGGAAAAGCACCACCACCGCAGCCCATTGCGATAGGAATGCACACGCAATAGCAAGATGCCAAACAATGGCATAGTAGTATATGTTGGACATTTTAGAACTCGTGCTGTTTGCTTGACAAGTAAAGCTGGCTAGGTCAATTTTGCCGATGAGTGAGATGGTGATTGGTTTCGCGCCTTCTTTCGTGTGTTCGTAGCCGTGATGTCCTCTTCGGAAGATCACAGCTCACAAATGCTGCAACACAGATTAAATCGCTGCTGGCGCAGCATGCAACGACAATCCAACAAGACGGCCTTTTCCCACGGATCATTATAGATTCAACCCGAGGACACAACATGAACAGCAGCGAAGCCAGCATGACACCACAACCTCTATATCCACCTGCAACAATCGCAAGTTCGAGCGTCAATGAGGAGCTGCGCTGTGTCGGGCCATCCTTTCACAGCCCAGTATTTGCAAGATCTCAAGCAACTCCGTTTTGTCGATCCTGCTCTTCAAGTTGCATAGGAGCTTCAAAGGCATCAGAGTCATCAGCACGTGCTTTACCTAATGCAGCTTCCAGTCCTCGCGACGTGCCACAGCCACTTGCTTAGGACCTCGTTGCAACGCAAGCGGCACCAGGAGCCTCAATTGCATTCGATAAAGCTATGGTCTCTGTCTGCTGTCTCGTGACTCAGGGCAAAAAAAGACGCTGCAAGCCAGTCAGAACGAACTGGATGTGAAAACTCAAGCGAATTTTTTGAGGATGAACTGGACCCCTGTGCGACCCCATTGCAAGTGGCCATGCTGGGAATACGGCTGGAGGGACTTGATTTGAGGTGCGTGCTCCCATCAGGCCCAGTGACAGATCAGAGTCTGTGCCAACCAGGACATGGCACCCCTGGTCTGGATGGACCTTTAAAGGGGGGTGTAGGGGCTATATATGGGTTATGAAAGGGTATATAGGGTTTTGAGATATATCACCCCTAATGATGGAAGATGAAATGTAAAAGAAAATGGACAATTAAATGGAAACTGAGTTCATGTAGGGATTGAGGTTTTCCAAAATGAGGGTTTACCTTTGAGGGTTTCCCAACAATAGGGATGTGGGGACTATATTGGAATCCCCCCCTATGTAGGGAAACTACCATAAAATCGTAGGATATGGGTAGCAAGTTGCTGGCTATGCTCCTCATGTTGTAGGTGTGTGGGGTGAACAAGCTAAACACTCTTTGTGCAAGCTATCAACCGAAGAGCCATGGGTCTCCCTAGCAAAGAAAGCCTTCATACTCCGTGCTGGCACAGGCTTGAAACATCGATTGGTAGCAAACGCACCCGTCTTGGCGAATGAATGCGTTAAGCCGCCCCTTCTCTCACAAATCATGTCCCGAAGTATTCAGTGAGAGGCTGCCTCCATGACACACATCCAAAGCGAAATTCTGTGCAGCAACTGCAGCACCAGCTCTTCTACCATGCCAAGCTGCATCTGCCGCTCTTGCTTGCGCTGCTTTCTCGTTCCTCTCGCTGAGCAGTTCAAAGTTTCAAGGAATAGAACTCTTAACGCTGAATGTTGTCGGCCACTACCCACGCCAACAGGAAACACGCATTATTTCTAAGATTATCAGCATGAATTCAGTTCTGTGTTTGCACCCCAGCCCTAGACGGCGAAGCTGAAGCTCCCATGCCTCAGCATCTGCACAGCGATCTTGTGCTCTCCTTCCCCAGCTTCATCTGGGCCGCTCACCTGAAGGCACACACGTGTGGGGAGAGAGAGAGAGAGAGAGATATATATATATACATATATATATATAGAGATGCACATATACACAAGCACGTGTATGTTTGGCATTTCACATAGCTACCCCATGGATCCAGAGTTTGTTGTTTTTGCGAGCTGTTCTAGTCATGTGTTCCTTGAGCCAGAACTGGAAGAGAATGAGTAAAAGATGTGGCATGGGTAAGCAGACATGGCATGAACTACGCGCAAGCGCTGAAGCCCGGATGCGCGTGTGAAGCTCGCGAGGAAGGATGCCGCAGAGTCACGCACACGTGCTTAGTGCATTGCGGGGTCAGGGATGCGATCGGTTAAATACACGTATGCGAACGGTGCCTGATGATGTTTCATCCTCCAACTAGGTCGGACGACTACTGCACATGCGTTTGAAGAGATAGACCTTGAATCAGCAGGATAAGCCCCACTGCTTGGAATTTTCGCAGCAGAGAACCGAAGCAATGCACCCCCAAATAATCTCCATGTCATCTTCCATTTGATTCTTCATTACCAAGGTATTTATTTCTACATATCCCCAACCTTCCTCAAACTGCAAAAAGCATTGCTCCAACCAAGTTCTTTGGGCACGATCATGCACGTAAAAAGGCTGTGCCGTGCAGCATGATTGTTGCATCTCCGGTGGTGTGGCCCTAAACCCCTGAACCCTAAACATCCTGAACCCCCAAACACCGCAATCTCCACATTCCAAAAAGCCAAAGCCACCAGTATCTGAAGATCTTTATGCAATCGCGCATCTGCCTGCACTTCGAAGCAGGTCATGATTCAAGTCTGAGCTGCGGGATCATACTATAGGGCGAACCTATTTGCTGGGGTACTCACGTACCCACCCTTTCTGGAGCTTTGGGCGTAGGGAGCTTGGAGAACGCCACCATCCTACTAGTAGGTGGAATTGAAGATCAAGCTGGATGGTTCAATATTACCCCATATGGGGATACTGGAAAAGAAAATGGAAACTACTATTTAGGGTTTAGGGTTTAGATCTTTTATTTGGGGATATTATATAAAACCCAATATTACCCCCAATAATGGAGAATCAAATGGAAAAGAAAATGGAAAATGAAATGGAAACTGGAATTATATATGGGTTATGGGGTTATATCAGGGTTATAACGGGGTTATATTGGGGTTACAATGGGGATATTAACCCCAATATATACCCCATTATACTATAGTAGTTTCCATTTGAACCTGAAATCCACACTGGATATTTCGCATCTGAAGGGTTGCTACTCGTAGGCGGCTATGGGTTGACCTGTCAAGGCAAGCATGACATCAATGCGTAATTACCATCAGCCTTGCTATCTTTACATATTTCCTCTTGGTCTTCATACTTGCTCGGAATACGTACCTCTAGGAAGGATCGCATTCAGCCACATCTCCTTGCACCTGAGCACATTCCTTCCGGCAATCGGAAATTTCCCTATGCTGTTCCAAGATGGACCGTAACACTGCATGCGAATTTCTGCCTAACTAGGGGACGCCAAAGCTAGCATCACCCTAAGTACGAGTGGCTGACTCTGATGCGCAGTACATGGGACACAAAAAACCTTCCAGAATTTGGAGCAACTTGCAGGAGGTGGCAACAGGGACAATTCGAATGACTCACTCGCTCAGTTGGGAGTGCGGGAATGGGTCATTAAAGGACTTTTTGAGGGCGTATTCCTTACGAGGATTGTCTAAGGACTACCATAGGGATCCATTCCCCAATTCCCAGCCAAGCATGGATAAGATGAACCTGCAACTGCCGCAAATGCTCTCGCAGGGCAGCTGCCAGTCGGTCCATCAAGGGCACACCAGGCGTCAGCATGTTGAGCGTCACACCTGCAAGTTCAGGAAATGCAAATCAACCCGGGGAACTCTAGGTTTAGAGCATATTACCTGACAGTTGTGTTATCCATAGTGCTGCGTTGTTGTAACGCACAAAATGATCTTGCTCGGCCATAACTTGGGCTTTCCCCGCCTAAGGAGAGTGGGACGTCGAGATTCTTATCCTGTTTTACCTGGCCATCGGTGTTCCTTGTGGCCTTCCTTAGTGGTTGTTGGAAATATGCGGAATCTCGCGCGTGCAGCATCTAATTGGCTGAGCATGAGTAGTGCGTCTTGGCATTCTGCTTTTTTGGCTAGCTTCAAACACTTCCCGACAGGGTCCATCCATTTGCGTCCTGCTCGGCGAGTGCGGTCCACCCGCCATCTCATCTAAGTCTAAAGGTCATTGGCACCATGAGTTGCCCCTGTGCTAAGAGGAAGCCGAGCAGCTGCGCTTCCTAGGCTTAAGAACCGCTTAAGCTTTCCATTGGCCAGACTAATGTGCACATACCTGAGCAGTGCAACAGTGTTATTGGCTTACGCTGCTCAACCCCTGCTTTGCTTCCGTGGTCTCACCACAAGGCCAACTCAGTTCACAGCGTCTGAGCGCCGGATCTCTCTCTCGCGAGCGGCTGCCACACTGATCTCATGAAAGCGTTTCATCCCTGCTATAAAGCCCACCGGTACCGTGCTGGAATCAGTTCTATGATGGGTGGAGCTTTTTGTGAGTTTAAAGGATGCGCAGGCAAGACATACAGTGCGATGCAAGTAGTTCATTAAACGTGTGAAGTCACGTGTAGCGATTCCAAAAGAAGAAACAGCCCAATACCCCAAATCTTCCTGGAAGGTGTCCTTTCAGGAGCCACCTCAGAATCACAGAAAGGTCGCATTGTTGCCGGAAGATTCATGTACATGGATACCAGTACATAGCAACATGTATATGTATATATGTATGTGTATATGTGTTGAGCATGGTCTCCCAAACCCCAATGTCTAACCTAAGGGTCCCACCCTAGACACGGCAGATATCACCCCATCATACCCCATCTGATACTGAAACTCCTGGCCCCTCTGACAACAAGTACACATCCGTCATATAGTGGCACTATATTGGGGGATCTATTGTTAGATTGGTCGGGTGGCTATTCTGAATCCTAAGCCTTGAACCATCCTCAAGCAATTTCCACTTTCTTTTCCATTACCCTATATACCACCATTATAGTAGTATCCATTTTCTTTTCCACTATCCCAATATAACCCCAATATAAACCCTAAATAGCAATTTCCCCCCCATATAGGCCCTAAACCTAAACCCATATGAGCTGTAGTCTAAACTCCTAGTATCCCCCTTAATAACCCCTATAGTACTCCCTATATCATCCCCTATATAACCCCCACTAAGGAGTTTAGACTATAGCTCATATAGGGGAAATGGATGGATCTTGGAAAAGTCCCCACTTTGGCAGCAGCTCCTAGACTGGCTCGGCCACGAATGCAAGACGAAGAGGGTTGGTCGGAGCATGCTGTGATTCAGGAGTATGAGTGGGTTTAGGGGTTAGGGTTAAGCGGTTTAGGGTACAAGGAGGAGTATGACTTAGAAGGACTCCCGCACCCTATAATAGGAATATAAAAGGATCCTAATATAATCCTTATTACCCCTTATAGCCACTATTACAGGGTGGGGGGGTCCTCCCAAAGTATGAGTGTATAAAGGGGGTATGTGCGGGCCCGTGTGGGTATATGGAGGTGTAAGGTTTAGGTGGGCATAGATGGATAGAATAATGGAGATGCAAAAGAACATCGAAAGTGAGATTATATGGTTTTCTAGGGATAGAACACTGGCTGGTTGTTGGTAGGCAATGAAGAACTGGAAAAATGGACTCTTCTATCTTGTTAGGACTTGTATGTGCCACTACAGGGATCCATTCCTGCATGCCCTAAAAAATTATAGTATAGCATGCAATAATGTAGACTAGTACATCAGGATGTAGAAAAGTATGTTACAACCTGCTACGTTTCGGAAGTTGGTTGGCAAACAGTTGGCCCTAAACCCTAAACCCTAAGCCCTAAACCCTAAACCCTAAGCCCTAAACCCTTGTGGATGTAGAGCTTGGATTTAGGGACTCAGGCCTTGGCACGCACATGTGCATGCCTGAATGACTTGAAGACGGTCTTGCGGTTCAACCGTTTGCGTGCTGCTGGGCAAAGGGCTTAGGGTTTAGGGCTTAGAGTTTAGGAGCAAACCTCTCTTCGTCACATGCAGTTTTCTGCTGACCCGTGTGGCCAATTACACATCTAAGCATTTGACGATTCAAAACCTGCTAGTGGCGCCTAGCCGTTGGATGGCCATAGGCGGCCAAAACAAGCGCCTCCCTCATCTCTGCTGCAGAGCTGTAGCTGGGAAGGTAAAGCAGCGAAAAGCAGGGGACCTCAGCCCGCATTGCGATGGGTACTATTCTGAGTATGAATAATAGCAATACTAATAACGATTCATAGTAACAATCATAAGGAGAATATTATGATAAAGAATAATAGTATGGATCTTATGAACCTTGGTTCCAAAATTTGTTTAGGCCATGCCTCGACTGCCCTAGAGATTGAGATATTGCTCCCCAACTGGAATTAAACCAGAACCCTCAACCATCATACCATCTGGTATACTGTGATATACCCAAATATACTACATGCTATGATCTTATATACTATACCATAATATACTACAATATATACTATAAGACTAAGATTCTATCATCTACAACTGGGTGAAGTACCTGGAACTCTTCATAACCATTGATGAGAGTAGAGACAGCAGCCGAAATGCCGACCATGCAGCAACCCCACTTATTCCAGTGGGCGGTGATGACCATGAATTACGTTGCTGGAGGCAACGGCCACGAAGCTGAACATCAGAAAAACGACATGGTTTAGGGTTTAGATTGGGGGTCCCTGCCATACACCCAAATTTTGGGCGCTGTGCAAAGGGACATCCCACTAACGAGGCCACGCTTCTGGGCAACCCCTGAACTGTTCATACTGAGCTGCTGCAGCTGGCTCCTCCCCTCTTGTCGGCGCCAGGGTGGTCTTTAGAGCTGCAACTCCCCCTGAGCAAGGTTTCTATGAGGATTTTCAGAAAGCGGGGGGGGCCTGTAAAGTGGTAATCGCATGTACTATAACTGTAGTCCTTCGTATGAGGCCTCCCAAAAAGGGGCCCTCTAATGCTGGAGAATAGCTTGATCCTTATCTTCTACCTGATTCTTTTGCAGCCGGCCCAGTCACTTAGAGGATATACAAGGCGAGGGGTTGGCTTGTCTTCAAACAGGGAAGGATTTGGGACAAGTAGCGGTAAAGATTGCTTGGATCCAAGGCCCTTTGAATCTGGGCTACGCGTCTTCAAAAGAGGCAAGTTCTCAATGCACTTGTTGTCTCCGCAGGTACACTAGCATCCCCCAAACTAAGCTGCGGTGGCTACTCTCTCGAGCCTTTGTTGGCAATGTGTTGAAGGTAATGCCTGCCCCGGTGATCACAAGGACTCGGACCTTCATCCTTTGAAAATTACATGACGGAAGATTGCAGCATGATTGCTACTGCAGGTCTAGTTGCGGTGGATTCTCATTGACTACCCTCAAGCCAACATCAACACATTTTCGAGGGTTGACCCTTTCCCCTCACTTTGCACTAGCTTCTGGGAGATGCTGGCATAGCGGACGCCGGGAAGATTAATTCTACCGACTTCAGCAAGTGCACGAGGCTCAGAGATCTACATACTTTGTTGAAAGGCCACATGCGAGTTTCAAGGCACACCCCAGAAAAGATAACCGTCTGACCCAAACAAAAGGACTCATTCAACTTGGGGCTTTTTTCCCACCTCAACAAAGGAGAACCACATCACAAAGAACATGCTTTTAGAGGGACATGTAGGGTCCAAAAAGAAAATGTGGCAATTTCCCAAAATAGGGGGGACCCCAACATAGAGCCTAATATGCTATAATCCTTATTATGCGGACCCCCCCCCNNCCCTACATAATCCCAGTTTCCAGTTCATGTTCCATCTTCTTTTCCATTTGAGTCTCCATTATGGGGGTACCTTACTATCCCCCCAATGCGGGATTCACTCCAATCTCCACGCCTTCGGGGAGGCATGTGCTGCCACTGGAGAACTCAAGCACTGCATTCTGCTGCTCCTGGGTCATCGCCTGCACTGGACTTTTCTCCCCACAACAGTCTTAAGCCCAAAGCAACCCATCAGTCTTCTGACAACTTGGGATTCAACTCCCAAGCCTCCAAAGCTCTCCAGAACATGTCCCAGGCTTCCTGGGGAAGGCCCTCTGCCTTCGTACTGGCCTCCTTCCAGGGATCTGGTCATCTGGTCATACTCGCAATGCTAGAAATGGTAACGCAATGACACCAGCAACTGGCAATAAAAAGAATTGTTACCAGCAACTTACCCTACTCACCCCATGGCCGCGTGACTCTGATATCCAACATCACTTCTTCTGATCGCCGCGCGGTGGCCGGTTTGAAGGCGACACGGTCTGTCAGCTATGAACGAAGCACCTCTTCTATGCAGCCGTTTGAAGCAGATGTCAAGGATCCCCTTGACTTCGTGCGGACACGCCCGGCAACCTTTTTCCTCTTGCAGATGCGCGTCAGTCATGCGTCGTCGGACGACACGCTGCTAATAAACACCGGACTCCATAGGAGCAACTCGCACAACAGATTTGCCAATGTCTCATTTAGCTTGCAATTTCTGGGAGGAGCGCACCTGAAATCGAGTCCAAGCCAGCTGAAGGTCGAAAAAGAGTCACGACAGCCTGCAGCTGTGCAGCTGTTTGACCCAAAGCAGAGGCCTTTGAGTGTGCAT
The DNA here is from genome assembly GCA_905231905.1 of Symbiodinium pilosum. Classification (NCBI taxonomy): domain Eukaryota; class Dinophyceae; order Suessiales; family Symbiodiniaceae; genus Symbiodinium; species Symbiodinium pilosum. Next base: position 52,096 of record CAJNIZ010040202.1, on the reverse strand, counting down.
TTGCTAGGGCTGCTTTCCTTAAGAAAGAAGCCAAGTCACGCAGTCTTGCTGAGGCAGCCATGCCTGAAAAGCTCAAAGCTCAAGCCTCCGTGCTTTCAGGCTCTGCACGAAGGGACTGTTGGAGCGCCAATCCTTCCATCGGCTGAGTCCGGAGGGCTCCCCATAAGCCTTGAACCATGCCTGCATGTTGGTGATCGACTGAGAGCGGGCGCAGCCCGAAGCTCGAATGGGCTTCACCGAGACTGCTTGCCACTCCTGGTTTCGGATCGCATCCTTCCTTTTCTGTAGGGCTGCCAGGGTGGCCTCAAGGTGCTGGACTTCCTCGAAGCATGCGCCCAGCTGCGTGTGCTGCGCGTAAGTACTGTGAGGTTGAAAGGTCAGAGTGGCAGAGGGCATGGAATTAGCCCTGCGGCTGCCCTCATGCTTCTTCACCCGGCTCAAAAAACTCCGTTGCTCCGAGTTGAAGGACTGCTGCATCTTCGACATGGACTCCACTTTGCCCAGCAGCTTCATCCTGTAGGTACCCTCTTGTGCCACCAGTTCGGGGAGGCTGGCGCTTTTCACGATCTCCTTGATGCGGTCCCTGCCTTCCCCCGACATGGACCCTCAGCGGTGGGGCCATAGAATGGGGCCCTGAATGTCTCAAACGCCTTGGACCAGGAAGGGGCGGCAGCAACGAAGGGTATGGTTATGGTGCTCGATCGGAAGGGCCCTTAAAAGGAGTCCCTCCTGTTTGAGAAAATTCTTGGCTGACCTCAACCCTTATTCAGTTGCACGCCTCATTTCAAGGCTGACCAGAGCTACAATGGTCAAGTGCAAGCAAAGTCGTCCAAGCACCGCTTGAAGTACACAGCGCATCCCTTAGCGCTATCCGACACTGCCCATATCATTGAGTCTTCAGCCTTGCAATGCTAACAAACAAGCAACTCGACAGTCGCTACTCTCTGTCCTACCTGAACTCCCAAGATGGTAGTTGATCAAAATTCCTCTTTCCCCATGACCATTATGCACAAGTTTCCCCGACATTGTTCTCCATAATTCCCCCCAAAAGGACCTTCAGATCAACCCCCCATGCGGCAGTCCTTCCACTCACGAATATTCAAGTCGTTCATACCGCAGAGGATCATGCCAAGCTCAGCTGCAGAAATCGCCCCTGGGTCTAAGGTTTAGGGTTAGGGCCTTAGGGTTTGGGGTTCAGGTTTCAAGGTTTAGGGCCTTAGGGTCTACGGTACAGGGCCTTAGGCTACAGCCCCAAGGGGTGATATGGTATATTCTAGAAATAGATAAGGGATACTGATGCTAAAGGGCTGCTGGCTAGCTGGGGGATACTACAACTACAGTCCCACGGGGTGATAGGGTATATTAGCGGTATAAAAGGGATACTGATACTATAGGATTGTGTAGGGGATACCTTATTTTAGGGATGTTTAGGGGATACTTTAGCCCCATCATCATGGAGAATCAAACCAAGTGGACATGAACATGGAATATGAATTAGACGCACTTCCATGGATGAGCAGAGCTGGAGGAGGAAAAAACTGCTTGCCTTTCACGGCTGATGCAGTTCAGACAAGCGGCTGTGAAGCGGCTGCTGTACCCCTGCAGCGACCAGTGCCTGAACACCCCGCACCAGTGCGGCCACCTGCGGCATCCGCACATGCTTTGCACATCGCACTTCGGAGTATACACACCTCGCAAGACTCTGACCCATCAGTCCAACTTGTCCTTTCCGTGCCCAAGTCCACACGCGGCCGGCCTGGGGCCCCACTGAATCCAAGAGCCGATGGTGGCACAACAATTCCTGAGCATGGGTTAGGCCAAGGTAAGGTAGCTGACATGATGTCTAGAATAGTAACCATGCCACCCCAGTTTCCGTGTCATTTTCCATTTTCCATTTGGTCCCAATAGTATCCCATGAATATTTCTATACAAACCCAACATAACCAATGATCCCTTGGGACCATAGCATCTCCTGCTCATCCTGACAGCCACCCTTAATGATCAGCCTTGCGACCCAGGTGTGGTTCATCAAATCTTTCACAACATAAAGCAGTCCTGCCAATGCTGGTCCAACATATCATGCAAATAAATCTGAGGCCGGGGGCGTCTAGATCTAAGGTCCCTAACAAGGGAGTAGTTCCCACCCCCTTTTCTCAGGACACACGTTGACCCTTGCTTCTTTTCCTTTCATTTCGTTGAAAGTTTGGCCGGCACTTGCGCTAGAAAATAAATTGGCAACTCATGATGGTGGTGGTGGTGGTGGTGGTGGTGGTGGTGGTGGCGGTGGCGGTGGCGGTGGCGGTGGCGGTGGCGGTGGCGGCGGCGATCTCACAGGCCATCCGAGCAGCCAGGTATTGCCGCTTGTTCTCCTCGGTCACCCTGCGCCCTGCACCTTCGAGGCAGAGCTCCTGCTTAACGCCCGGCACGACTTCCTGGGCTTTGGGGGTGCAATGTATGTCAACTGAAGGAGGTTTTGGTGTCTCTGCTTTGAGGAAGCGGGGAAGTCTGTTGGCTTTGGGATGGATCCTACTCATGAGAAGCCTTATAAATCTTCAACTTGCATGCGCATTAGTTGTCCCGGGAGGTCGCCTGCAGGGCAGCTCAACACTAGAGTCACTACAGCACTTTGCGTAGTTTGCTCCTCTCAGCCACAATGGGCAATCTTGTTCATGCCCGTGATGCCTTTGACTCCACGCATGCACAGAAGTAGCTTGTGGGGCCCTCGTGACACAGTCAAACTGATGCGCAAGCTGGAAACAATCAAGTCTGTTCTCTCACTCATGGCTCTTCCATCCATCATGTCGAACATCATACCAGCTTCAAGCAATCACAGCCTTGACTTCTGCCACCACAAAGGGGCCAACCAAACTAATTCAAACAATCCCAACTAGCCACTTCCCCCGTGCTCTCACATGAGAACTCCCTAACATTGGCAAAACAATTTAAAACCGGATGCTCATTCAAGCTATGCGGAGCCAGCTTCATCTGTGAACGTCAAGCCTAGGTCTGCAAGCTCCGCCGGTTGTTCACCCTGCGCAAGCTATTGCAAGGCTGATCCGTTGCGCAGCACGTCTCGTAAAATGGTGGTAGGCATCATGCTGACAAAAGCCATCAGCCATCAAAGTCATGAGCACGTGCCGAATACTGGTGATGGGCCTGCTTGTAGTGCCCGTTTAGGATGTAGAGCACCTTGGCATAATGAGTATAGTTGCCTGAAGCAAAAATTCTCTCCCCAGATAAACTCTCAGAAGGCACCTAAATACAGTAGTCCGAAATCCAATTAAGAAGATGGACGCCATATCCCATGGCAAAGTAAGTTCTGCTAGCTTTGCAGCGTCACAGGTCCCTGACAAACTTCTGAGGTCGGAACATGATTCTTGTAGAACTCCGGATCCACTACGGCCATGTCCTTACCGGGCACGTTTAGATCGCATCATGCCTTTCAGGACATTTTCAGCCGCTACATCTGCAATAAGTGCCTGGCCTCCATGCCCAGCTGAGCCTTGGTATTATAGCTGCCACAGCATTTCTTTTTAAGGAGCCGATGACATCACATAGAAAGCATGCTAAAGACCATCTCAAATCGAACGCTGCGAAAGTCTAGTCTCCAGCCCGCTCTTTGATACAGTGCGCCAAGGACGCAACTGCGTCATGAGGGTGAGGTACGATAAAGCTCTTCGTTCCCTGCACGCTGTCTGGCAAAGACTACAAAAGACTGGACACACCAAACGCATCCCTGCTTTGGACTCCAAAGTAGCACCGGTGGCCAGTATCGCCAAGAAGCACTACCCAGGAGAACCTTGCGCAGCGCTGGGCCAAGGCGCATGGATGGCACCGTCTCACCATGAAGCCTGGGTCGTTGCTGCTAGTAGAGTAAAGGTCTTCATGTGGGTCTGATGGTGCCCGCGCGACAAGTTGACAAGACTACTTTCTCGGAGAGGTCGGGCAGGTGGCATAGTCCTTGCACGTGCCTGAGCCTTATGAAGTAGCGCTGCTTATGCATACGCAAGGCGTGGTCCATCTGCAAGCCAGGAGCAAGGCAAGGCCGATGAGCTTGCCACCTTTGACATGCGCAATAAGCTCTGCCAGGGCAAGGTTTGTCAGATTGTGACGGAAAGGTGGGCTGGCTGCTCTCACACCTGGTGCAGTACTAGCTCTACTCAGCAAATGAGCCATTCGAACGAGGCGCAGAGCTCGAATTGGGGCAGCTGCTCTTGCTGGGCCTGGGCGTTCACGTGGAAGGAGCGCCCTCCTTGGCTGGCTGGGGCGTTTCTCAAAGCTTCCCATACGAAGCAAAGGCTTACAGATTTTCCTGCAAGAGTCTGCTGCCACACTGCTTCACTTTTCCTCCGTTTCAGCCAGCAACAGGCAACTGCAAAGCAGTGGCGCCCGGGTCTGAATAACTTGCGCTGCTGCTGCTGGGTTGAAGGACCACTGTAGGAGGCCAGGGTCCATCTGCAAAGAGGGATGGAAAGGGGTACCACATCACAGCTGCGACAGGATGAGAAGGCGTTCAAGATGTGCTGCTCCCGGTCCCAGGCTGCCAGAAGCGTTGCCATGATTCCTATTATAGCCATTGTAAATAAAATTGTGAAATATTATGAGTGAGAAAGTCTTCGAAAAATAGTAGCCTTTCTTGTAGCGCGTTTATTGTCGGCGAGTGCTGAATCCACCAGGACAACCAGGTATGTGGTTGGTAGTCTCCAATGCAACGTCTGGTTTCACATGCAAAAAGCTCGACCCTCCACCTACCCTCTATTTGGGCCTGAGTGCCCACTGTTACGGGCCAGACGATATGTCCCCAAAGAAGGGTACCAGAAGGGTCTTGGAACACACATCATTATTGTCGCTGTCTTTGTCGTTGTGGTTGTTGCTGCTGCTGCTGCTGCTGCTGTTGTTAGCAAAAAAGCTAGTAGTGTTCTTGGAATTCTTGTCGTTATTCTGGGTATTCCTTGATTTCCTCCACTCCTTTCGCATGCTCTTCCCCACGTGGCCGCGGCTTGCGGATAAATCTTGCTCGGCTGGCGCAGCACCCGCTTTACGAACATATTGGCAGTAATGGGTGAGCCGAGCTCCAATCTCTTTCGGACGAAAACCTCTTTAAGACTGTTGTTCGCAACTGCGTCATGAGTACCATACACATACGGATGGCAATCAACTAGGATTTGTCCATTGTGGCCGTAATCCATACAATCATGATCTCTAAAGTAACCGACACTTAGGCGTCTTCAAATTGACTAAACCGCCACTTCCGAACACCACTCCCAAGACATAGCACTGCCTGAGCATGGCTGAGCCGAGAATCCGTCCTTGGAGACAAAGAGCCCCAGCTCTGGTCTCATGAACTCGGCGGCAGCAAGACCTGAGAAACTGCATCTGCATTTTGGCTTTTCAATGTGATGGGACTAAGACTAAAGGGGGTTGCCTTCAAGTCAGGCTCTCCATGGATACTCGACATGGTATGTCGTTGAAGATGTCGTTTGAAACGGTAGCTTTGAGGAAATAAAGCATTTTAGCTGCGTACACCACAAGCAAGCAAGGCTTTGGGCGGGGATGCCATGAAGTCACCCCTTCTTTCCAGTTTCATTCAAAAAGCTCTTTGCTTGTATCTGATCTGTACGGAGTTGCATGAGCGGACCACCCTCTGCCACGATTCTCGAAACTGAGGTAGCGGCGAAAGAACTCCTGGCGCTGGTTGCCCTCTTCGCGCTGGTTGCCTTCTTCCCGCTGGTTGCCTTCGTCGCGCTGGTCGCTTTCGTAGCGCTGGTTGGCTTCGTCCCTCTGGTTGAAATCTTCCCTCTCCTCCCACATTTCCTCGTCGTCGTCCTGATTCTCGTCATCCTTGTCACAATCTTTGTCGCAATCTTTGTCACCATCCCTGTCGTCATCTTTGTCATCCTCATCGGTAAAGCTCCTGACATGTGTCACAAGCCTGCATGTCTGACTAGCAACGCCATGTCTGACTAGCAAGGCCAACATCACACCTGCGTGGAGCACATGCGTCGCATGTTGAGGTCAGGTTGAAGTGTTGTGTTGACATGCGGGCAGACAAAGCAGCTGCAGCCAAGAGTCACATCAATACCGTAGCAAAGGGCAGCAGAATATTGTCTCAGCCCGGTACAAAGACTCTCCTTACGTTTGAGCCAGTGCTCATTCCAGTTTCCGCGGACCGGCTTTTAAGAAACATATCTGCACAGTAGTTACGCACGATTTTGGGATGATCTTGGGGCGTTACGGAGAAAAGAGACCACTACATCAAGTAACACCGCTTCTGAAAATGAGAATGGCACAAGCTTTAGAAACACTTCGAACAGCAAACGTGGTGGAATAGGAACAGCATAGCCAAGTGGATTTTGTATCAATCCTTCAACTAAACTATGACTTTTAATGGGACCACAAGATGCTATGCAACATCACATTTTCCTAACCCTGCCGCATGTCAAGAGTAGTAACCCGCGTCTAGTCCAGGTTGCCAACAGCTGTTCCCGCTGCACTTCCAGTCGCACAGGTGCTGGAGGCTCCTGGAGGTGGAGGCGAGAACTCAATTTCTTACTAGTTGTTCATAGGGAAAACGGATATATTATTTAGGGAACCAGCAAGATTTTCTGGCACAGGAACTCAAGCAAGAATCACGTAGGGCCATTTCAGAGATTTTGCAGGAGCCCGCGAGAGGCGGATGTGTTCTGGGGATTTCTGGACGGTCCTACGTGGATTTTTGCGGAGTAACCGGGCTACTTAGAGAGTCAGGAAGACTTAGTAAGTATACTTATAACCCCCTTTAACCCATAACGGAACCCCAAGTAGCCCCATTGTGAACCTATGCCCCCTCAAGTTGGCGAGGGTTGGGAGTCTTGCGATCGGCGTTGCAGCGAGCATTCTTGAAATTATAGCTTAATATTACAGAAGTATGGCATAACTACTTAGACAGGACAGAAGATCTTCATGAAATTCTGCAGCTCTTATCCAGCTGAAGACTATGCTGAGGGATCAGGGTGCTTTCCTGCAATTAGTTTGAAGGATCATTCTGTAACCCTGTGCAGCCTTAACACCCCCTCAAGGCTCCTCACTGGTTGGCTGCAACTGCTCCAGAAGCCAGTCTCGCTTGAAGTCCAGGGAGAGCTGGCCAGGTTGCAGGGCGCTTCTCAAAAAGGGTTTTGGGATTAAGGTTTGGGGTTTAGAGGCCTGAGGGACCCCAGGGATATGTGTGGAATTAGAAGGGGTCTTGAGAATGGGTTTTGCCTCTGACACAACCCCTGTAGGATAGTTACAAACCTATAGGCTTCCAAAAACAGGGCACATTGCCGCGAATTCTCAACCCTAAACCCTAAACCCTAACCCTAAACCCTAAACTGAACCCAATCTTCGAAATCAATCAAGGTACCAGCGCAGTATAGCGAGGCCACCACTGCAGCAGGGGCATCATACCTGCAAGTTGACAAAGGCTGCACTTCTCATGTACATGGCTACATTGGTCATATTGGGGTTATATTGGGGTTATATTGGGATAATGGAAAAGAAAATGGAAACTACTATTTAGGGTTTAGGGCTATAATGTAGACCCTCATTAATTAACCCCCCCTCCTGAATAGGGACTATAATTTGGATCCTAAGAATATGGCCCTTAAAAGGAGGGGGTTTATTAATCATCGGTCTACATTACTAGATCATGGCAAAGCCTTTTGAGTATGAACTACATGGCTCCTGCTTCAAGCGTTGGTGGTTGATGGCTTGCCTAACTTTATCATTCTCACTGTATCTATGCCTGCAATCCCTACCCGCTGATGGAGATTGCGAGCTATCGTACTCTGCTCGCAGCAGTCATGCCCTGGGCGCAGTCAAGTTCCTATAGCCCTCAACCCTGAACCCTAAACCCAACCATGAAACCCAGAGCCCTGAAACTTCAGAGGCTGTGGCAACTTGAGCTGATGGCAGGTGTGCATCCAAGAGTCCTCCAAGGATGTCCTTCCCCTTCTCTAAACCTGCCCACATTCTGCTTCCCCCCTTTCCCGGGGTTCATGAGTAGCATTCAGAAAGGGCTGGCCATGTTGTTATAGTTTTATATCAACTAAAACTAAAGTATCCAAGCCATAACTTGGGGCGAAGTCAGTACAGTTTGCCCAGACATGTAAGATTCTTGCCAAGCGGATGTGGTTCCAACATCTTTTTCGGTGCAGAAGCTGAACTTACACCCTTCATCGCAGGCAGGGGCAGGCCAAACAGATTAGCCTCCTGAAAGCCTATCAGCACAAAATTGTGCAAGTTAGTTGCCACTTCCATTACTTATTGGGGGCATACATATATATATATACATATCATATTGGGGTTATATAGGGATAATCGAAAACAAAATGGAAACTGCTAGGGTTATAGTAGGAACTAAGGGAATCTATTATGCAGGGATTATATTCGGATGATATTCCTTCATTACCCACTCACCAGCAGTAAGAATATGCTGTGAGTTGACGTTACGTCCTTCCACCTTGTATGCCATGAAGTGGAAAGCTGCCAAGCACTGCCGGCTGAATCCTCGAAAAAGGACCCCTCAAATCAGGGGGTACTCTTGGAAAACTTGACATGTAAAGATTTACAGGAGACCTCTATGTTCCCTTACAAGTTGCTAGGGCAATTTTTTGAAGAAACTACGTGGATGGAGGAAATCCTCCACCATCCCAAGTCCGCCAAAGCCTGAGGTTTACAGTAGCTTAGGCGCCCCAATTGGTGCAAGATTTCCTCCCTCAATAGTGACACGTACTTGTTGCGGCGCAAGAGCCACAAAGTCGGGGGATCAGGCGCTCAAGGCTCTCGCCAGCACCGAGCAGCGCCTTGGCTTTGGAATTCCAAGGGGATTAGAAGGGGAGCTGAAGGGTTGCGGCCTTGGTAAGACCAGAAGTTGCAGACTGCAAGACCAAGGTATGATAATGGCTGGGTACAATGTATAAGCTCACCTATGAATTCCCAAGTAGAAGCTGAAGTGGCTCAAACTTCAAAGCCGGAAAGACTGGAATTTCTTGTGTGCATCTTCTTGCGCAGGCAAGACTGCATTCTTCTTGGTAGGCCCGCCCTTGAGCACTGATCATCTCACGAGCGTAGGTAACTCTATGACTCTATATATGCCTTTTAAGGTCTACGTCTACACCCCCACAAGCCCTCAAGATAGCAATCAGCGCAACAATAAGCAAATCCATGTTTTTGGCAGCCAGTCTTTAATTCTCCAAGCTGGAATGCTAAAGTGTTTACGAATCATGTTCACATGCAAAGAATGTAGAAGGCTCAAGTGTGCTGAGAAGCAATCACCGGATGTTTGCCGCAGCAGAGCACTACAACTGGTGTACCCTAAACCCCTTTTTTTGCATAAACCCTGAACCCTAAACCCTAAACCCCAAACCCTAAATTATTTTCTGTCCCTCATGGTCCAGGCTCATCTCCTTGCTATTAGCTCATGTGCTCCACAAAAGTCATTATATAGGGGTAATGGAAAAGAATATGGAAACTATTATATTACAATAGGGGATATATTAGGGTTATATCGGGATAATGGAAAAGAATATGGAAACTACTATATTACAATGAGGGATATATTAGGGTTACATTGGGATAATGGAAAAGAAAATGGAGACTACTATATCACAATAGGGAAATTATCCGGGTTACATTGGGGATAATGAAAAAGAAAATAGAAGCTACTATATGATCACTCTTGCCCCAGGCCCTGAACACCTGAACCCATTGCCATCCATGGCACGCCCTCGTCGATGGACTGCACAACAGTCTCCAGAAGCTCCATGCAGGCTTCCAGAAGAGAGGAAGATTCCACGTCCAGTAGCAAGCCTCAAGTGGATGGCTCTGATACAACGCACATTTGCTGATTGTTGCACATTGCTAAATTGTCATACGTCTTAGTGTAAAGCCTGCCGCATCAGCTGCATTCTGACTGCTATGGCAAATTATTGCAAAAAGGGGGGAAGGATCCACACAAAGCAGCGCTTGAAGTGTGCTCAGCCTACTCAAGCAATCGTCACCCTTACTCTACGAGTATTGCACGGCAGCTTTCCGGGACCTCAACTGCGAGTATTAACAAGGGACGCGCATACCGCAAATCCTGTTTCTGAACTAGAAACTGGCACAGGCCAAGACGGAACTATTGGACTTCCGAGGCTGAGCAAGGGAAAGGAGCCCCCCCATGTATGTGCTATTATTGGCGGGTTTGCAGCATAACACAAGGTGCACTCTAAAGGCCGCCATGCAGCTGACGGAGTCAATGATCTGCTTCACGCGGCTACCAGCCAATACCTTGGCAGCGTCTGCTAGCCCTCACGCTTTCTCTCTCTTCTTTCTTTCCTTAAGGGTGAAAGGGGGTACTACTACCCCCACAGGCCCATACAGGGCCCATCTCTCTCTCTCTCAGATCTTCTGGAAAGATCCTGGTCAGGGTCTGTAACTGGCGAGGGTGGGCCATTCAAAATGTAGAGTCTCGATGCCCTTCACATCTCACTAGGAAATACGCTTAGTCTCTGGGATGGGCCTCTTTCAAGACGCATAGGCTTGCGAATGTTAGCATATCAGGTTTAATCCTTGAGCCAGGTAGGTAGCAAGCAGGTCCAAAAAAGATCGGAACAGCCGGGGAAATGCCTGGTTGCCCTTTCGAACTTAAGTAAGCTGCCAAGCTCGGCGCCGGCGCGACTTGTGGGCCGTGGAACGCGTGCAACAAGGTTATATGTACATATGCAGCAAAGGCTTGCTGAAACAAACGACCTCCTCATCCTCCTCCTCAGCGTCCGTGTTCTGACAGGAAAGGTTTACTTTGATGGGAGGAGTGGCTGTTGCACCATCATGGGCCAAAGAAGAAGTTGCAGTTGTGCTTGCTCCCTGTACATCTGGCCAAAGAATGGATCCATCCCGAAGGGCGATGACCTTTTCGAAGTGTTTGATTGAGACCATGCCCCGTTCGTCGCCCGGTGTCAGCACGACACCGTTGGTGCTCCGAAAGAAGTGAAGGCCTGCAGCAATGGCCCGAGTGAGGGAGATGTAGATCACAACCTCACAATCACTGCGCATGCCACTGACCTCCGCATTCCTTGTTGTGCAGGTGGTAAAGTGGATGTGGTTCCGGGCCATTCTGCACAAGCCGCCGCTGCGAAGGATCTCCTCCCAAACCAGCAAGTAAGTGCCATGGACGCAGCTCTCCACTTCAGCAGCCTCCTGGATGCCCAAAGGCCTTAGAAGAGCGTCGTCTTTAACAGAGCGCATCGTGTGCCCCTGGGTTGCTCGAATCCACATCTCTCCAGCCTTTCCTGGGCTGCTGTTCAGCAATCATAATGAGGAAGCCCTATCATTTACTACTTTACTGTGTGCGTATAGTGTGGCAACCTAAATTAAGTTCCTGAACAGCCACCCAGTCTCTGGTGAGTTCGAAGCGCTTCTTGGCATCCTTTTCCACCAGCTCTTCCACCTCCTCGGCGGTGTGTTTGAAGCGGGAGAACTCCCGAAGCCCGAGCACCGTGGAGAGGGGCGCATACCCGTCCTGCAGCATGCCTGTCAGGAAGGGCCAGGAGAATCGCTTCAAACAGCTTTTATAGCATGAGTTTCAGGAGTGGCAGCACCTGTAAGCAGAACCTTAGAATTTCTCGCACTCAGTAGGATAGAGGACACCACTATAGAACCTGAAATACGGCAATCCTGACTATTGGACTCCCAAAAAAGGTATCCCTAGTTTTTGCGAAACCCCTTTATCATTGAACACGGTACCTTCTCGGAATATATCCTCTTCTCATATAACCTGCAAAACCTAAACCCTAAACCTAGTATAACAGCTTCAAAGAAATCCTTCAATTGCACATCTGGCCTATCCCGCGCTGCTCGGCACTGTGGCGCAGCAGAGATGACAGTTTGCGGCTCAGCTGCTCCTGGAAGGCCCTTCAGTGACCCATAATACTATCATTACTTCTACAACTATCGTTAGTATCCTTTCTATTATTACTATTCCTGCCATTGCTATTCCATGCTTGAACCAGCATCTTTATTGAGAAGCCGCCTAGAATTGTAGGCTGCAAGCTACATCTAAGTCATCTAAGTAGGAGACCCAAACAGAGCCTAAAGAACTCAGCAGGCTCCAAACCCTAAAGCTTAAACCCTAAACCCTATAAACCCCAAACACTATAAACCCTATTATAAACCCTACAAACCCTACGAACCCTACAAACCCTACAAACCCTATGAACCCTATACAGTAGACCCTAAACCCTAGAGGGCTGAACCGGCGCATCTTACCCAGGCGCCTCACGCTGGATGAGCAGGTGCGCATCTGCCCGGACCTTGCATGCGAACATAACAATCATATAGCAAACCTAAAAATATTAGTATTGAAAGTAATAATAACCAGGGACAAGACAATGCTCCTGGACTGCCATCGCCCAGCCTTCTTGGTCCCAGGACGGAAGACTTGCAACTGCCGCACCTCTCCTGATTCAATGCGCAGAGAAATCGAAGCTACCAGTCTTGCTCCAAGGGTCTCACCTACATTGGCTAAACATCGCTACAGGCTTGTCCGTCCGCTATGGGCTAGCGACTTGAAGCATGCAAGTTTGCATGGCATGTGGAAAGTGATGCGTAAACCAAGCCCAAACCCGCCTCCTCTGATGCTTCTAGACTCTATTCTGCTCTACGTAGCACAGTGCACCTGATACCCTAGGCTGGCGGCCTGATCCAGTCGAGACGGACATGAGCTTCTGGGACTTCACCACCTGCCAAGTGTGGGATGCAAGCTCCACACAGCCTACCAGCAAGCCGGCGTATGTTAACGGTTTCAAGGCTATCTGCTTTTCTGCTAAAGTTAAAGTCTCGAAACTACCAGATGTGCCTAATGCTAAGCCCCCTCTTGGCAGCCCCATGTTTGGAGATTTGTCTTGAGGGTTCCTCTTCCCAGGAGTTCGGGTTTACATTTGAGCTATAATCTAAACTCCTAGTATCCCCCTTTATACGCCCTATATTACTCCCCTACATACTCCCCTAAACCACAAACTCGAAATCAGGGGGTTGCATAATCCCTATATAACCACCTTCAAGGAGTTTAAACTATGGCCCATCTGGCTTGCCACGAAGCGCACTCGCCAAGTTCTGCTCTGCTGCTCGGCTCCATAACAATAAGAATCGCAGTGATAGTAATAATACGAAAGCAACAATAATAGTAGTGATAATAATAACAATGGTGATGGTAATAGTAATGTCCCTAAAATGATAAGAATACATACTAGTAATAGAATAATGGTAGGCAATACCCAGCCGCGAAGCACGAAACCGCCAAGCCTCATGTGCATGCTTCCGCTCGGCTGCATTGAGCTCGGCCGGGAAGATGAGGAAGTCGATGCCCTCCGTAAGCTTTTCCAGTTCCTGATGCAGCTTCGATATATATATATATATATGGACA